>LPNX010453670.1:143961-190495 GCA_001517045.1 Pseudotsuga menziesii
AGACTTTTAGAGGCAGTTTTGAATCCCCCAAAAAGTCAATTTTGGACTTTTGGGGGTGGTTCTAACCCCCCCCAAAAGCTACTTTTGGGGTGGTTCTAACCCCCCCCAAAAGTCACTTTTAGGGGCAGTTTTAGCTTTGGAGTTGGTCTTTACAAAACTGACCCTAATAGCATCGACGCTAAAAGTTTTGAATTTAGGGGAGGTTTTGAGCCCCCCCAAAACCGCCCCTAAAAGTGACTTTTGGGGGCGGTTCTAACCCCCCCTCCCCCCAAAAGTGATTTTTGGGGGCAGTTAAAAACTGCCACAAAAAAGACTTATGAGGGTGGTTTTAAACCCCCCTCATTGTGACATACAAGGGCAGTTTTGAACCCACCTTGTAGCCATTATAAATCATAATAAAATATATTTTATTTAAAACATCAATATTTCAATATCATTAGGGCATGAAGGAATCAAACCTTCAACCTCTTGCTTGTAAAGCAGATGCTCTACCATTGAGCTAGAACCCTTTAAGAATTGAGCTAGAAACATTTACATAAGGCTATTTTCAAATTCCCACCAACTATTGTACTTGAGCCAAAAAATTAATCCAAAGGCATGGGGATGTTCTTTGGTGATCTGGCTATCTAGCCATGGTCTCACATCTTTATTCTGGTGTTCACAAGTGCAAAAGACATGGCTTCAAATTTAATGAAAAATAAAGTATGGATGTGTAAAAAATATGACTGCACGGACAATCAATCCAAGATTGACTAAGTGATGAAAAAATGCCCTAAAGCAGTTGCCTTATGAGAATGTCCACCATAGTTCATAGGTAAAATGAAATGCCCACCCTAACTTGCCATGTCATATATTTTTGAAGTACCTATCTAACCATGTTTTCATTTCTCATAAAAAGTGCCCGAAGAAAAAGGTATGGGTCTGCCAAAACAAGTCTTTTTGGGAAAATGACCACCATAATTCATAGCTTAATAAAAATGCGCACCCCATCCTGTGAGGCCGTATATTATTTACCTATATATCTAACCATGGTATCATTTTTGTCTTAAGATTTTTTTTGGAGAAAGTTATGGATCTGTCAAAATAGGGGTTCATGCAATTTTTTGCACTAAGTTCACTAAAATGAATGCCTAGGCCAAAGGAAGAATATTCTGAAGGTGAAATGAGTTGTGTTGTACTTAGTGAGATATTATATATCATATAGTGACAATTATTCAGGGTTTTTGTGAAATAAAAAATTCACCTTGAAAATGGCATTGTTGTCGAAGTGATAAAACCAATAATAAAAGGTCATTTAGAAATGCACGCCACATGTTGTTCCTATGCCCAAAAATTCAGCAGATGACATGGGTTTGTTTATTGGATATATGTCTACCTATTCATAGTTTATATTTATTTTTGGTGATCACATGTGCAAGGAATACATCTGGCAAAATGAGAAAAATCATATGGCATTGTTGTCCAAGTGTTAAAAACAGGAATTGAAGAGGTGGTTTGGAAATGAACGGCATAGGATGTGGCTGTGTAGATAATTTCATCCAAAGGTGTGGTTCTATTACTTGTTAACTTGTCTATATATCCCTGGGTTCAGTATCCGTAATAAATATCACATGCGTGAAATATAATTTTTTCAAATTGAAAAAAAATTGTCTGGAAAGCCATTTTGAAATGCCCACCAGAGGATATGTGTGTGCCAATAAATCTATTAAAACACATGAATCTCTTATCTGATGATCTATCCATCTATCCATAGTATCAGATCCTAATCCAGCGAACACATATGTGAGATATGGATTTTCCAAGGTGGAGAAAAAAATGTTTGCTAGTTAAAAATAAATGAAATCTGCCCAAGTGTTCAAACCAGTTACAGAAGGCTATTTTCAAATGCCCACCAACTATTTTCCTTGTGCCAACAAATTAATCCAAAGGCATGGGGATGTTCTTTGGTGATATAGCTATCCATCCATGGTCTCACATATTTATTATGGTGTTCACAAGTGCAAAATATAGGGCTGAAAATTTAAAGAAAAATAAAGTATGACTATATAGAAAATATGACTAAGTGATGAAAAATTGACCAAGTGATGAAAAATTGACCAAGTGATGAAAAATTTCCCTAAAGAAGTTGCCTTATGAAAATTCCCACCATAATTCATAGGTAAAACTAAATGCTCGCCTTGACCTACCGTGTCATACCTTGTTGTTATAGCTGATTTTACCACTCTAGGTGAATCACACTTGCATGGCCTTCCCCTGTCCCTCTGCAAACTCCTTAGACCCCTTGGACCATTTTTTTCTTTTGATGTTTCCTTGACCATCCCTAAAAGCATGTGAAAATTAATACATGTGAATTTTAAACCTATAATCGCATATATACACCTCTAAAACACCGCACATCGGGATGTGTGCATAATCCAAAACCTTTTGGAGTTTTCCTTGACATGGATTCGACTCAATTGACTCCTGGCCTTCCATATGCCTTGAGATTGCTCGGATTCAACCTTTCATTACCCCTTTCAAAATCTATATAAGGAACTCTTTGGTACATTGAAGGCATAAGAGAGAATTGAGAGCAAAGAAACTATAGTCCATTGTTGCCGGAACTTGTGCTTGAGTCTGCATCCCTTTGTCCCTTGGAGCACTTTTGTTTTCTTCCCAAGCTTGCCTTTTGCTTGTGAGCTTGCTATCGAGAGATGGAGGATTGAGGTGGTGGAGGCCCAAGTGGGGGATTCAGTTTCTCTGATTCGCAAACGTGCCGACAAAGGTTGTATCCATTGTAATCTCTAATTTTATATTAATAGAAATATATTTTCCTGTCCAATAATGTATGTTTGAATGGATATTTTATCCATGGATGATTTCAAGTGGATTTCAAATGCTTGTACATTATTGATTATATATGCTAGAATATATCTAACATCAATATATCTAGTATGCTTGTCTTGTTTACTTGTTGTTGAGGAAGTGATTTATCAATTCAAGCTGAAGTTGGAAAGCTCAATGGGGATCTACTTCAACCGTCCAAAATAAGGTACGAGGTCTAATCCTTTAGTGTTAGATATTTAATTTCTATTGCATATTGGAAATGATTGATTTCTGGAGTCAATATGTCTATTTTGGTACCCCAAGCCATAGGAAATTCTCTCCATAATAGAATTGGCGACTCTATTGGGGAGTTCCTAGTAGTTGTCCTTTGGGGGTTTTCTATCAGCATTCAATGACTTTGAATTGCTCTTTTTCTCTTGTTTCTATGTCAGGTCTGGGGGCATGTTTGCCTGGTAGTGTCTAATGGGTGTGAAGTTTGTCTCAGGTTGTCTGTTTTCCTTTATTTTTATGCACCTTTCTTCCTGTACACGAGTTTTGAACTCACAGTCGCGTATATACACGGGCTTCACTGCTATTTCCGCGTACACATGCGGGTTTACTGTGAACAGTCGTGTATGCCCTTAGTTTTTCCTTCTAGAGGAAGTTGGAGAGTTGTTGGGTAAATTTTGATGATTGTTGAGTCTCCTTTGATACTTCCAGAGTCTGTATACACCTTTGTTTCTGACCAGAGATGTTTTTTTAGGGTAAATTTCTTTTTTAAGAATGTTCTTGTCATTGCATTTTTTATTTTTTGTTTTGGGATTAGTGCATTATATTTATTTTACCTTAGTACTTTTCTTGAGTGCTGCTTGAGTGTGCTTGTAGAGTCTGGGGGTTGTACAACCATTCTTTTTCTTTTATATCTCATTTTTTTTCAAAAAATCCAAAAATATTTTCTTATCATCATGCATTGCAGCGTGCATTGTGCATAATAATTTCATTAGATTTGCTTTGGAGTATTAGTCAGGATTTCATATAGGAAATCTTGCATTTATCATTTAAAGAAAATTGTGCATTTCACGTAGTAGCATACCCTGTTTTTCATGGACACAATGCATTTGCATTGATTTTTAGGTGTGCATTTCGCTTCATGTTGTGTCATAACACCATTAGTTGCACAGCCATATACCTCTTTTGAGCAATAAAGCCAATTAAAATCAACGCTTAATTAAAATGAACTACACTATTTTATTTGATAGGGTTCACCAACAAGATTAGGTTTTAGAGTCTTGGAATAGTTCATTGTGAGTAAATTCTCCAAGACCACTAAACAACAACATGTATGTGTCTATCCAGGTGAGTTTGTGAAATTCCTTGGTATAACCAGTGTTTCTCAGGATCCTCCTATCAAAAAGGAGTTAAGCACGAGGCAGTGTGAGTGGTTATTGATTGGGATGCCCCCTAGTCATAACTGAGTAGCACCGGAGATATTTCCAGGATTGTATTCCTATCTGGGGACTCTTTTGAGAGTTTTAGGCTTTTCTACCCTTCCCATACGGTCAATCCTGCCTAGGACTATCCACCTGAGCATTGATTATATTTAGGTGACCTTAGTGACCTTACCTAGGATATCAAGGGGGTACTTTGCAGGGGTTATTCTACGGGTGTCCCGGCTAGGTTGGGTTCGGACAGCATAGTTGCTTTACGCGTTGAAGCTGAGGGCCACAATAATTGGTTACGTACCTCTAGTTGTTGTGTATGGGAGTCTCAAGCCTCTCCTAGGTGAGACATACCTGCTTCATTTGAGAGCTCACTTATCCTACCCTTGATTGCTTATGTTTGGATTTAGATTTTCTTGGTGATTGCTCTGTACACGATAGCTTTCCTAGGTTTTGCATAGATAGAGAATCTTTTATATTTTTTGAGTCTTATGGATTTGGGTGTGGCTCCTCGCTGTTCTCGTCGTTTAGCGGGACTTCTGCCTTCTACATCTCCTCCTACTTTGGGAGAGAGAAATAGACATTCTAGGCAGACTACTTCGCACATTGATTCACACACCATGGGAGACCATATGGAAGGTATTCCTAAACCACCTTCTCCCATTCATGTGGAAGATGGGGATTTTACTCCTAACTATGATCCTTCACCCGATTTGACTGAGTTAGGTCCTGTGATTTATGAGATAGGAACTTTTCATGATAGACCTACTTACTCTAGGGTTGATTACCCATTGACACATCGCCGGTATGGAATGCTGAAGGATGATGAGACTCATTTTGAACCCACGAGCACTAGTTATGGTAGTTATGGTATGTCTGGTTTTCCCACACATGATTTGGCATTCCATGTCGAATCTGAGTTTGAGCCTAACACTATGCCTGGGGGCACTCTCATTCCTTACCATGCAGAGAGGTTTGGGAGCACAAGTCACATTGCACCTTCCATCCCAACGGTGGAAGCTACATCGCATATTCCTCCTAGGTCTAGGGTTAGTGATCCGATTAGGATACTAGATGCGAGACGAGTGACTATAGGGAATAGCACGTACATAATTACACACATCCCTTTGTCCTCTATCCCTAGTTCTTTGAATGTTCACCCTCCACCTCATTCACGTAGTCCTTTGGGCCGAAATGTTTCTACGAGTCAGGTCCATACTACGGTTACTAGACTAGTTGTGTCTCAGGTACATGCACCGCCCATTGTTTCGGGAGGTCATGGCCATATTTCTAGAGGTCACATTCCTACTTCCGGGACATATATTCCTACTTCCGAAGAGTATGTTCCTACTTACGGAGTGTCTCATGGGACATATCATGCAATGACTTATGGACCCTATTATGGGATGCAGTATGGATAGGGTTCTTCACCTTATGGGTGTGTGTATAAACAACCCGCTTACTCTCCAAATTACGACTTTGTAGCTCTGAATAGTCAAGGTACACCACACTATGGTTCTTCCATGACACCCTATATGGGTCAAATGAGAGGAGGGCACCATGGCCAAGGCCATGGTGGTAATCAGACCTATGTGAATCAAAAATATCAGGGAGAAGTCCATCGACCTCATCATCCTAGGCTCTCTTTCCTCACAACGTTGAATCTTCCTGACTTGTCGAGATTGACAAATGATCTTGTATCTCATGACTTGGCTTGGCCGGCTGTCCCTACTAAGCTTCCCTCAGACATACCCAAATTCAAGGGCAAACTGGGAGAGGATCTGAGTGAACATGTTACTACCTTTAACCTATGGTGCTCTTCAAATTCCTTACACCAGGAATCAATCCATTTAAGTCTATTTCAATGCACCCTTATAGGGCCTGCCGCAAAATGGTATATAGAGCTACCTAGGAGGGAATTCGCTTTGTTCGATGACCTAGCGATGACTTTTCTTAACCACTTCCAGCTACCAGTGCATTATGATGTTGGTACTGAACTCTTGTTGACATTTCAGTAGGATAAAGCCACACATATCTCAGATCATATCCAAGAGTGGTGTAGACAGAAGAGGTTAATTAAAGCATTTATACCACCAGAGTTCCTCCTCGAATGGTTCCTTAAGTCGTTATTTCCATATATAGCGAAGGATGTTTCTACATCCGGAGTGCAAAATGAGGAACAAGCCATTTTTAGGGCACAGGAACTAGATTTGATTTATGCTCAATCCAGTTTGTTATATGAGATCATTCCCAATGCTTCATGTTCTAGTTTTGACCCCAAAGTTAAACCTGGACCACATGTTGATGGCATTGTGCGTTGTGTGAGTGCTAAACCTACGAATTTAGTTGCAAAACAAGTTAGTCAATTGTCAATCAACCAATCTACTTCGGTACAAGCCATGACTTCATCTCAACCTGCCCAAACGGTGAGTGTGATTTTAGTGCAATCGTCAGACCAAAAGGGTAACCAACAACCTGGACGGAATAAGAAGAAGGGTAAGAATAATCATAAGGGTGGGGATAGGAATGAAAATGCTAATAATAATGACAAGAATGCCCGTAATGTTGGGGGGGACAAGCAAGATAAACGTAAGTTTAAATTTCCTTGCAAGTTGTGTAATGGCAATCACCTCACTTACTTGTGCCCTCATATCGATGAATCCTCGAGATTCTTGGCACAGGGCTCAGCTGTGATGACTAACCCTTTACCTCACAATCAAAATATGAACTCGAGGACCCATGATCAGTCTGGTGGTGATCAATATCCGCTAGAGGGTAGTGGTCATGGTTGCATTAACATCGTACGTGCTGTGAAAGTTGTGACCCGTGCGAAAGACTATGGTTCGTCACAACCCAGCCCAGGCAAGGAACTTGATCCACCAGGGACTCCTTTGCATATTGAGAAACCTGTGTATAAACCTGAAGCTGCACTTCGCATTCCTAAGGGAATCCTTAAGCATTCAGGGCACAATCCTAATTCCTGAGCCACCTAGAACTATTTAGTTGTCGAGGATTTGGGCCACACTCCTTGTGCGATGTCTGCACTGAAAGTGCTTTAGAGTTGTCCTTCGTAAAGGAAGGCTTTGCTTTTTGCCCTTGGTGTGAATGATGATAATTCTTCCTCTATGATTAAATTTGAAACCGTAGGACTTCAACCTTTGCTTGTCTTACTATGTGTCTCTTTTGATTCACGTAGAATGTCTTAACATGACCATCAAGCGCACTATGACTGACGAAGGCGCTGCTGATTCTGTGATTCATTTATCGTGTTGGAAGGGTTTAGGTTCCCCTGAGTTGTCTAAATCCATGACCATGTTAATTGTGTTCGATGGGAGATCGTTTAGGCCACACGGGATCCTTCCTTCCCTTAAGGTCCGTTTGGGAGGGAAGACCATTGCAATAGAGGTCGAGGTGGTTGATGCGCCCCTTGACTACAATCTCTTGTTGGGTAGGAATTGGATGTACAGTATGCAAGCCATAGCTTCTTCCCTATTTCGCATTGTATGATTTCCATTTAATGGTAAGATAGTCACGATTGATCAAACATCATTCAAGAATCCGTCAGTTATCGCATCTTCGGGAGCTTCAATCCTGATCGTTGAGCACTCTCAGCAGGAAACTGGGAGTGTGGGTGTAGGCATGTATCCATCCCTCATGGGAAATTTTA
Organism: Pseudotsuga menziesii; assembly: GCA_001517045.1. Classification (NCBI taxonomy): domain Eukaryota; kingdom Viridiplantae; phylum Streptophyta; class Pinopsida; order Pinales; family Pinaceae; genus Pseudotsuga; species Pseudotsuga menziesii. The sequence continues at coordinate 151,873 of LPNX010453670.1, forward strand.
GTTGTACTGCACCAATCCTTATGATAGGTTATAGTTATAGTGAGGCTTCAACATCTATGAGATCGGTGTCTTTTCGCATGATTCATATGGAAGACCCTTGGATTCTTCCTACATTGAGTACTCCGAGTGAGCCCATTGTGACGAAAATGTCGTTGCCTACAACTATGGTATCTTATCAAGTGAATCTTGAGAGTGTTGCAGAGCCTAGTCCTTCCTCTTCACGGACAGAGGACGAGGACCCTTATGTGCTGCCTGCATGGGCGGTATAGTCTTCTCATGTGCATGACTGCCTTGATAGTGTTTTCCCTTCAGACGAAGCGATTATTGAGGCCATGTCGAGAGTTGAGCCACCATGGGAAGAACTCCATCATAGATCTTACTTTCTTCTTGAGCTTGACCGCTTGGAGCGTGAGGAATTTAGGGTGGTTCTTAATGAGAAATTTAGTAGTCCTATGGTTCCATTAAGCTCTCCTAGTCCGATGGCTGATGGAAACATGGAAAATATATCTCCAATGATTCCTATCAATATCTCTCGGGATCCTGCTAGGATAGAGAATGTGTATATTGGGGCAAAATGTTCCCATACTGAGATTCAAGAATACATCGAGCTGTTTAAAGAATTCCTTGATATCTCTGCTTGGTCTTATGATGAAATGCCAGGTATCGACTCTCATATTGTCGAACACGAGATTAAGACTTATCCCAACGCTAAGCCTATTCAGCAATGCTTGTGTGCAATGAATCCTAGGAAAGCAACCGTGATTAAGGCAGAGATAGAGAAACTGTTGAAAGCCAATTTTATCTATCCTGTTCCCTTGAGGAAGTGGGTTTCAAACCCCGTTCCAATGGATAAGAAGCAGGGAGCGATCCACATATGTACTGATTTCCATGATTTGAGTTGTGCCTGTCCTAAGGATGATTTCCCCACACCATTTATTGATCATATTTTGGATGAGTGTGCGGGTAGCAAGGTTTTTTCCTTCATGGATGGCTTTTCCAAATATAATCAGATACAAATTAAACCTGACGACCAACATAAGACTGCATTTAGTTATCCTTGGGGAACTTTTTCATATCGAAAAATGCCTTTTGGCCTTAAGAACACCATAGCTACTTTTCAGCGGTCCATGACCTTGATCTTCCATGGTCTCAAATCGATTATCGAAGTATTTTTGGATGACCTTACTACTCATTCTTGTATGAGAATGCATCATTCATATCATTTGAGATTGGTGTTCGAAAGATGTCGCCATTATTTGGTTAGGTTAAACCCTCACAAGTGCATCTTTTGTGTGAAGTCAGGTCGCTTGTTACGATTCATCGTTTCGAAAGAGGATATAAGAGTCAGCCCTTTGAAGGTAGAGGCAATACTTCAGTTGTCTCCCTCGAAAAATATTCGTCATCTTCAATGTTTGCAAGGCATGGAAAACTTCTTACATAGATTCGTTGTCAATTTTTTCCAATTTGAATAGAGGCTTCATGCATCTTTTGAAGAAGGACACCACCTTTTGTTGGGATGAGTGAGCCCAGGAGTCCTTTGATGCACTCAAATGAGCCCTAGCATCGGCCTCAGTGATTAGTCCCCCAGACTATAGCCGTGATTTTATACTTTATGTGGTCACGCCCATGGAGACGATTGGTATGGTTTTGGTTCAATAGGATGAGGAGCTCCAAGAGCATGTCATATACTATCTGAGCCAAAATCATATTGATGCAAAGATCCATTATTCTCATGTTGAGAAGCTTGCTTTAACTACTATACATGCAGTTCAACAATTGAGACATTATATTCTCCTTCGCCAGACCCTGGTTGTAGCCCATGTCAATCCATTTCAATTCGTCCTCACTCGAAGGATGATTGGGGGAAAATATAATAAATGGATTGTCATCCTGCAATAATTCGATCTCGAGTTTGTTTCAGAAAAATCGAAGAAATCGTTAATTTTTGCAGAGCTTATATCGGATTTCCCAAGCGAGGCCGAGGAGTTGGTTTGTGAAGATATGTTTATCAATGAACACATGTTGTTAATCTCAAATTTAGACCCATGTTATGGGGATATCATTATATATTTACAAACATTGAAGGTCCCCACTCACCTCTCACAGGATGAATGACGATGATTACGTCACGTGTCTAAGAATTATCTCATAGTGGATAACACTTTGTACCGTCATGGGGTAGATTCCATTTTATGACATTGTTTAACTCATGAGGAGGCTAAGGTAGTGATGAATGATTTCCACGGAGGGGCGTGTGGTGGTCATTTCTTTGGGCTTTCTACAGCCCAAAAAATCTTAAGAGCGGGTTATTTTTGGCCATCGATCTTCAAGAATTTTGTTGATGCAGTCAAGCTGTGCCACCCTTTCCAAGTTTTTTGATGTAATATGCACTCAAAACCTACCCCGTTACATCCCATCATCACTTTCAGTCCCTTCACTAAGTGGGGGCTTGATTTTATGGATTGCAACCCAGCTTCAGCTAGGGGGCATCATCATATCATAGTGGTTGTTGATTACTTCACGAAATGGGTTGAGGCTATGCCTACAGTTAAATCCGATGGTGAGATAGCCACACACTTTGTATTCAACCAGATTATTAATCGATTCCAAATTCTGAAAGAACTTGTCACTGACCATGGCTCACACTTTCAGAATCGTATGATGGAAGAGTTGGCATCAAAGTTAGGGTACAAGCAAGTGCATTCCTCCTCTTACTACCCTCAAGAGAATGGAAATGTAGAAGAAGTGAATAAATCACTCAAATCCATTCTCCAACGAACCATTGCACAAAGCAAGAATAATTGGCACATCATGTTATATCCTGCTTTGTGTGTGTATAGAACCGTTGTTAAGACTGCCATGGGTTTTTCTCCATATAAACTTGTACATGGAGTGGAGTCGGTATTGCCGGTTGAATGCAAGATTCCTTCTTTGAAGCTAGCCATAGAACTCTTACCAAACACTTCCCCATTGGAGGATCATTTGGTCCACCTTGAGCAACTTGATGAGCAGCGTCGAGATGCCTTGGTGGCTCTAGAAGTCAATAAACATTGCGTAAAGGTCTAGTACGATAAGTATGTATGTCCAAAGAGGTTTAGTGAGGGAGACTTGGTCCTTTTGTGGGATCAACCAAAAGAACCCTTGGGGGCAGGAAAGTTTAACCCCATGTGGCATTGTCCTTACGTCATCAAACACGTGTTAGAGAAGGGCACTTATGAGTTAGTGGATTACGAGGGAACAACCTTGGCAGAGCCTAGAAATGGGCTCTATCTCAAAAATAGTATGCATAATTTTCAGCCAAGGCTAGTTATTGTATATTATTGTATAGTTTTGCATAGGTAGGTCTTTTTCTTATAGTGATCAGGTTTGTGATTAGTTTTCATTTCTTTTGGTAGATGTCAATGGAGTCTTCCACCTACATAGGATTCGCAGATGGTGCGAGCCATCACACTCAACACTCAGCCTCTGCTGCTTGGGTGATTTACACTCCCATGGGTCAGGTACTGTCTTCAGGAGGCATATGTTTACGGCCATCTTCAAACAATGTTGCTGAATATAGTACCGTTATCGAGCTTCTATGGGATTCCATTTCACATGGTGTTCTCTCTCTTGAGGTACGTCTTGATTTGGAGTTAGTAGTGTCACAGCTTAATGGTTTGTACCATGTTAGAGATCCGACATTATTAAGAAGATTCTTACATGTGAGATTATTAGAACGGAAATTTGACAATATAACATACATACATATTCCAAGAATCAATAATCAAGTTGCTAACTCATATCCTAACTACGTGTTAGATTGGCATTTGTTTCATACACAATAAATTCATCACAAACACAAATTTTTACACATGTAAATAAATAAACCGATCATCATAAAAAAATTTATAAACATCCAAAATGTGGTAATACATAGTGTCATGATACAAAAATGGGGCTCTTGAGCCACCAAAATATAATACACAGTAATGCAAAATTTATCACTCCTAGGTATCTAAGCCTGTGGAGGAGGAGGAGGGGGGTTGTGATCATGGAATCTCACTATGGCTCTAGCTAGCCATTGGAATAATTGCACCCATGCTCGTGGTACACCCACCACTTGGCGCTACATAGCCTCAAGCAATTCCTCGACTTGCACCATGGGAACTCTATGTGTCAACCTCACAAAGTTGGTATGAATGCTCTGGAGTGTCCGCTCCGCATCCATACCCGTGATATCATCTCCTATTCCCCTCTGTTTATGACGAGGGAAGCCTTCAGGCTGTCATGGTCCCACGTTTGCATGCATATGGTAGATTTCATTATGTATTGTTACCCAAAAACATGTCTTTTGATTCCATATAATCAGAAAACACAAAAAAAAAATAACTCAAAAATTTAAAGAGAGGATCGAGATTCGTTACCTATGTCACCGTATGTCGATCCTGGTGGTAACGGAATGTCTGGGTCCCCCCGGAAATCTATCCCCGCATAGGGGTAGTCATCGATGGCAACTATCTATCATCACCACCATGGAAAGAACTCAGCTGGATAGGGGTTGGACACCCTACCTCCACCCAGTCTGCGCATCGCATCCACCCAATGCCATTAGGCTGGATCTCGAACCCCGTGTAGAGGAACGTCAACTCTGGGGCTCAATCCTAGAACACACTCAAAGAAAAAGGTGCTCATTATGCTACTGAAACCAAAGTTTTGCACTATGCCCATATTACACTCACTGAACTGGTGTTTCATGTTTCCTAGTAGTGTAGTGCTCCAATCATATACCATGGGTCTCATGCACTCCACTGCATAGAACATCAGAGGCCGCGAGGCCTGGTGGAGTGAAGCTAAGCCTGCTATCCTGCCTAGTGTCAATAGGATGGCCTTTAGGCCCAACACCTGTATAGAGTTGGTTGGGATCTGACTCCCCACCTTCTCTGTGTCCGGATAGAAGTACACCACAATGTACTCATCTATAGTCAGGCCACCTCCAGGCCCGCGAGAACGTAGGTTCACTACTTCCCCCCATCGAGAAAGTCCAGTAATAAACTATATTTCCTCCACCTCTATGGTGAGGGACATCCCATCTATCTAGAATGACTCTGAGTCTGGATCTTAGTAATCCACCAACGTCTGGAATAGTCCTAGTTTGGCCCTTAAGCCACCAAGACACCAAAATTTGTAGACCCCACATGCACGTAGCACTTGTTGAGCCATTAGATCGGCCCTTATTGCCTTCTCTACATCGCCATGTTCATGTTCTTTCCGTTCTAGGACTATCCTACACAAAAAATTGCAATTTTTCCCATTAGAACACTTAAAAAACCTCATGCGTAGTTGCATACGTGACTGTTTTCCAAACAACCGTGTATGTACACGACTATGAGGGCATTTTCCGCATATATCCAGCCCTATACGTAGAAAAACCCTTGATTTTCATGTGGGCCACAACACCTATTTTGGATTGGCCTTAAAATCCCAAATCACCATGGAATTTGATAAAAATTACATCAAAATGGAAGAGAAGAGCATGGGTAAGTACCTGGAATAAACGGTAGTGGATTCTACCGGCTGGATCTCCTAGAATTTGCTGTTGAAAATCTGAGCTCAATTGGGTAAAAATTTCAAATGTTTTATAATGTTTTGAATTTTTTACTATTTATAGAAATTTTTCAAATTTTTGAAAATTTTTACCCCCTTTCCTATAGTTTGGACTATTTCTAATCATTTTGGACCATTTTTTACCTAATTTATGATGTAGGAGACCTTTTTGAGTGCCTTTTCAATCGTTGGATTGACCCATTCGTGTCGATCTCAGGTATCATGTCTAAACTAGCATGTAGGTTAGGTTTCATGCCTATTTGCATTTTGCATGACCTTATGACCGTTTCATTATAGCCTTAAGTACAAACCCACTCTATTATGTCATGGAACCTTCTTGTTGTTTTAGAAGTGGCACGATATGAGTGGTAGAGCTTAACCTTACATGGGTACCCTAGTTAGTGCCTTATTTGCATTTGGTGCCCATGCTGATGTTTTGTCCCTTAGGGTGTGGGAGTCCATTGTATAGTATTTCCATGACATTTTGCAAGAGCCTCATACTCCTCTTGATATTTTGTTGGCCTATTTCCCTCAGGACTCCCTTATGTCAAGTTGTAATTGCATTATATGATCTTTGCCTGCCTTATTGAGCTTTATGCTGGCTTCCCTGACATTTCATTTCAGCCATATAGCTTGAGCTTGTCTCATGTCTAGCCATGCAGAGCCATTTTTTATATCCTTTGCAGCTTGATTCCCTATTTTTACCGGGAGGGGATTTTCCCCCGAGTGTCGTTATCCTACACATGTATCCTTGCATTGAGCATAGGTACGTTCCACTGCTTGGAACTAGTTTGTTTTCCCCTTTGAAACTCGTCTCCTCCTAATCTGTAACTATAAAGCAATTTTATTCTTTTCCAAGCTTTTTAAATATTTGAAAAAGTCCAAAAAAAATCAAAAAACCAAAAATCCAGACAAGGAAAGATGTTATCTTTGGTAGCTGTCGAGTCGTGTTGCCTTCGAACAAAGCACTGTATATCACATCCATTGGTTGGGTTTATTGTTTGACTTTAGGAGTTGTACTCATTTATCTGAGTTTATCTCCACCAACTGGTTAAGCTTCCAGTCCCCATGGAGCCTCTGTCAATGCCTCCTATGTCGCAGAGATGTCCTAGTTTTGTATATCAAGTCTATGCTACCTTTATGTAAGTCACCATACGTCTTTTTTCTCTTGTTTGAATGAAGTTGAAACCTGAGTTAGCCATTCCTCAGTTATCCCGACTTTGCATGTTGACCATTCCCAGTATAGTTACTGGTTCGTGCACCTTATGATCAAGTCCTTCCACACTATACAGCTTTGTTGAGTACCTCGTGTTGGATGATGGGGGATGCCTTAATGCCCTCCTTCCAGTGGATTTCATCTCATCGACTTGAGATCATTTATTCTAGGATTGGAATCTAGAGTCATTTTTTAGTGCCTTGAGACTTGCAGTCATCAGTGGTAAGTTCTCTCGCCATCGACAATCTTTGGGAATACATCAATGTACCCTGATCGATGGATCCTTTCAAGTGTTTGACCTCAACACATTTATTCACACTTGTTAGTTTGCACTCTAGTACCTTGATTCCCATTTTCATTATCGGTGGGTGATCTTGCGTCTGTTAACGGTATACATCAATGACTGGTAATTAGACGATGGACTACTATGTTCGACCTCGACACCTCTATTCACATAGTAGGACATGTACTCGTAGCAGTTTGTGTAGAATACCTGCCAGATTGGTGGCATCTCTTATATGATACCTCCTTGATCATGCTAGTGTTCATGATATTTCATCTCTCGTGACTTGATTCCAGTATATGTCAGACATTTTCAACCATTATGGAGATCTTGATCCATTATATATCTTCAGTCATTATGGAGATCATTTTCCTTGGTATATCTTCATCATGGATATTCTGATCTATGTATATTGTACGTGGCGATGACCATTTATGTGATATCTTGTATCTTGCCTATTCATGGCCATTGTACTCTTATGTATTTGGGACTGCTATATGTATTTGTAGTATGTGCATAGTTGTATCATTGTACTATGCTGATTGGGTGGCTGGTATTCCATTTGGGATCCTTCATCACTCCACTTCTAGGATGGACTTATAATGTATTTCGGCCATCGTATGACCCCTCTGACCTCACACATTAGGGGGCATCTATTATAGCTGATTTTACCACTCCAAGTGAATCACACTTGTATGACCTTCCCCTGTCCCTCTGCAGACTCTTTAGACCCCTTGGACCATTTTTTTCTTTTGATGTTTCCTTGACCATCCTTAAAAGCATGTGAAAATTAATACAAGCGACTTTTAAACCTATAATCCATTATATATGCGGGTTTGACCCCTAAAAATGTGTACATCGGGATGTGTGCATAATCCAAATCCTTTTGGAGTTTTCCTTGACATGGATCCGTATCACTTGACTCTTGGCCTTCCATATGCCTTGAGATCACTCGGATTCGACCTTTCATTACCCCTTTGAAAAGCTATATAAGGAACTCTTTGGTACATTGAAGGAATAAGAGAGAATTGAGAGCAAAGAAACTATAGTCCATTGTTGCCGTAACTTATGCTTGAGTCTGCATCCCTTTGTCCCTTGGGGCACTTTTGTGTTCTTCCCAAGCTTGCCTTTTGCTTGTGAGCTTGCTATCAAGAGATGGAGGATTGAGATGGTGGAGGCCCAAGTGGGAGATTCAGTTTCTCTGATTCATAGACGTGCCGATAGAGTTTGTATCCATTGTAATCTCTGATTTTATATTAATAGAAATATCTTATCCTATCCAATAATATATGTTTGAATGAATATTTTATCCATGGATGATTTCAAATGCTTATTCATTGTTGATTATGTATGCTAGAATAGATCTAACATCAATATATCTAGTATGCTTGTCTTGTTTACTTGTTATTGAGGAAGTGATATATCAATTCAAGCTGAAGTTGGAAAGCTCAACGAGGATCAACTTCAACCATCCAGAATAAGGTACGAGGTCTGATCCTTTAGTGTTAGATATTTAATTTCTATTGCATATTGGAAAGGATTGATTTCTAGAGTCAAGCTATCTTTTGTGGTACCCCAAGCCATAGGAATTTCTCTTCGTAACACTTATTGAAGTATCTATCTAACCATGGTTTCATTTCTCATAAAAAGATCCTAAAGAAAAAGATTTGGGTCTTCCAAAACAAGTCTTTTTGGGAAAGTTAATCAAAATTGCCTTGGGAAAATGACCACCATAATTCATAGCTTAATAAAAATGCATGCCCCATCCTGTAAGGCTGTGGCTGGTTTACCTAGATATCTAACCATTTTCTCAGTTTGTCTTAAGAGTGTTTGTGGAGAAATTCATGGATCTTCCAAAATAGGGGTTCGGGCAGTTTTCTTCAACAGGTTCACTAAAATGCACGCCTAGGTCAGAGGAAGAATTTTCCAAAGGTGAATTGAGTTGTGTTGTGCTTAGTGAGATATTCTACATCATCTGGTGACATTGGTTTAGGTTTTTGGTGAAATAAAAAAATCACCTTGAAATTGGCATAGTTGTCGAAGTGTTAAAACCAATAATAAAAGGTCATTTAGAAATTCCTGCCACATGTTGTTCATGTGCCCAAAAATTCATCAAATGACATGGGTCTGTTCCTTGGATATCTATCTACCTATCCATGTTTATGTTTTCTTTTTGATGATAACATGTGCAAAGAATACATTTTTCAAAATGAGAAAAATCATAATGGCCACCAAAGATGAACTATGAAAATGTGTGTAAGTGTTAAAACCAGGAATTGAAGAGGTGGTTTGGAAATGCACGCCATAGGATGTGGTTGTGTAGATAATTTCATCCAAATGTGTGGTTTTGTTATATGGTAACTTTTGTATCTATCCCTAGGTTCAATATCCGTAATAAAGATCGCATGTGTGAAATATAAATTTTCCAAATGGAAAAAAAATATTGTCTGAGAAGCCATTTTGAAATGCCCGCCAAAGGCTCTATGTGTGACAATAAATATATCAAAAATTATGAATCTCTTATTTAGTGAAATATCCATCTATAAATAGTATCAGATCCTAATTTGGTGAACACACGTGTGAGATTTGGTTTTTCCAAGTTGGAGAAAAAAAATGGTTTCCTGTTAAAAATAAATGAAATCTGCCTAAGTGTTACAACATGTTATAGAAGGCTATTTTCAAATGCCTACCAACTGTTGTCCTTGAGCCAAAAAATTAATCCAAATGCATGGGGATGTTCTTTAGTGATCTGGATATCCAGTCATGGTATCACATTATTATTCAAGTGTTCACAAGTGCAAAATACAGGGCTGCAAATTTAAAGAAAAATAAAGTATGATTGTGTAAAAAGTATGACCAAGTGATGAAACATTTTCCTAAAGAAGTTGCCTTATGAAAATGTCCACCATAATTCATAAGTAAAAGTAAATGCCTACCCTTACCTTCCATGTCGTAGCTTGTTGAAGTACATATCTAGCCATGGTTTCATTTCTCATAAAAAGTGCCTAAAGAAAAAGATATGGGTCTGCCAAAACAAGTCATTTTGGGAAAATGAGTCAAACTTTCCCTGGGAAAATGACCACCATAATTCATAGAATAATAAAAATGCATGCCCCATAATGTAAGGCTATAGCTTGTTTACATGGATATATAACCATGGTCACATTTTTTCTTAAAAGTGTTTGTCAAGAAAGTTATGGATCTGCAAAAACAGGGGTTCAAGCAGTTTTCTTCACCAAGTTCACTAAAGTGCATGCCTAGGTTAGAGGAAGAATATTCTAAAGGTGAAATGAGTTTTTTTGTGCTTAGTGAGATATTATAAATCATTTGGTGACATTGGTTCAGGGTTTTGGTGAAATAAAAAAATCACCTTGACTTTGTAAACAATATGACTAAGTGATGAAAAATAGCCCTAATGTAGTTGCCTTATGAAAATGTCCACCATAATTCATAGGTAAAATTAAATTCCCACCATGACCTGCCATTACATATACTTCTGAAGTACATATCTAACTATGGTTTCATTTCTCATAAAAAGTGCATAAAGAAAAACATATGGGTCTCCCAAAACAAGTCTTTTTGGGAAAATTAGTCAAAATTGCCTTGGGAAAATGGCCACCATAATTCATAGCTTAATACAAATGCACACCCCATGCTTTAAGGCTGTATATTCTTTACATATATATCTAACCATGGTCTCATTTTTTCTTAACAATGTTTGTGGATAAAGTTATGGATCTACCAAAACAAGGGTTCATGCAGTTTTCTTCACCAAGTTCACTAAAATGCACACCTAGGTCAGAGGAAGAATATTCTGAAGGTGAAATGAGTTGTGTTGTGCTTAGTGAGATATTATACATCATCTAGTGACATTGGTTCATGGTTTTGGTGATATAAAAAATCACCTTGACTTGTAAAAAATATGGCTAGGTGATGAAAAATTGACTAAGTGATGAAAATTGCCCTAATACAGTTGCCTTATGAAAATGTCCACCATAATTCATAGGAAAAAATAAATGTATTCCCTGACATGCAATGTCATATGTTTTTGAATTACCTACCTAACCATGGTTTCATTTCTCATAAAAAGTTCCTGAAGAAAAAGATATGGGTCTGCCAAAACAAGTCTTTTTGGGAAAATTAGTCAAAATTGCTTTGGGAAAATGATGACCATAAGTCATAGCTTAATAAAAATGCATGCCCCATCCTATAAGGTTGTAGCTGGTTTAATGGAATATCTAATCATGTTCTCAGTTTGTCTTAAGATTGTTTTTGGAGAAACTTATGGATCTGCCAAAACATGGGTTTAAGCAGTTTTCTTCAGCAGGTTCACTAAAATGCATGCCTAGGTCAGTGGAAGAATATTCTGAAGGTGAAATGAGTTGTGTTGTGCTTGGTGATATATTCTAAATCATCTATTGACATTGGTTCTGGGTTTTGGTGAAATAAAAAAATCGCCTTGAAAATGGCACAATTCTCTAAGTCTTAAAAACAATAATAAAAGGTCATTTAGAAATGCCCGCAACATGTTGTTCCTGTGCTCAAAAATCCATCAGATGAAATGGGTCTATTCCTTGGATATCTGTCTACCTATCCATTTTTAATTTTTCTTTTTGATGATAACATGTGCAAGGAATACATCTGTCAAAATGAGAAAAATCATAATGGCCACCAAAGATAAACTATGAAAATGTGTGTAAGTGTTAAAAATGTGGTTTGGAAATGCATGCCATAGGATGTGGTTGTGTAGATAATTTTATATAAAGGTGTGGGTATGTTATATGGTAACTTTTCTATCTATCCTTGGGTCCAGTATCCGTAATAAAGATTGCATGTGTGAAATATAAATTTTCCAAATTGAAAAAAAAAATGTCTAAGAAGCCATTTTGAAATGCCTGCCAAAGGCTATATGTGTGCCAATAAATCTATTAAAAAATATGAATATCTTAATTGATGAACTATCCATATATACATAATATCAAATCCTAATCTGGTGAAAACATGTGTGAGATATGGATTTGCCAAGTTGAAGAAAAAAAATGTTTGCCTATTAAAAATGAATGAAATCTATCCAAGTGTTAAAACCAGTTACAAAAGGCTATTTTCAAATGCCCACCAATTGTTTTCCTTGAGCCAACAAATTAATCCAAAGGAATGGGAATGCAAAATATAGGGCTGCAAATTTAAAGAAAAATAAAGTATGACTGTGTAAAAAATATAACTAAGTAACTAAAAATTGACTACGTGATGAAAAATTTCCCTAAACAGTTTCCGTATTAAAATGTCCGCCATAATTCATAGCTAAAATTAAATGCCTATAAGGACCTTCCATGCCGTAGCTTGTTGAAGTACCTATCTAACCATGGTTTCTTTTCTCATAAAAAGTCCCTGGAGAAAAAGATATGGGTCTGCAAAAATTAGTCAAAATTGCCTTGGGAAAATGACTCATAACATAATAAAATTGCATGCCTCATCCTGTGAGGTTGTAGCTTGTTTACATGGATATCTAACCATGGTCACATTTTGTCTTAAAAGTGTTTGTGGAGAAAGTTATGGATCTGCCAAAATAAGCGTTCAGGTAGTTTTCTTCACCAAGTTCACTAAAATGCATGCCTAGGTCAGAGGAAGAATATTCTAAAGGTGAAATGAGTTTTGTTGTTCTTAGTGAGATATTATACATCATCTAGTGACATTGGTTTAGGGTTTTGGTGAAATTAAAAAATCACCTTAACTGTGTAAAAAATATGACTAAGTGATAAAATATTGCCCTAATGCAGTTGCCTTATGAAAATGTCCACCATAATTCATAGGTAAAATTAAATGCCCACCCTGACCTTCCATGTCATTTTCAAGTACCTATCTAACCATGGTTTCATTTCTCATAAAAAGTGCCTGAAGAAAAACATATGGGTCTGCCAAAACAAGTATTTTTAGGAAAATTAGTCAAAATTGCCTTGGGAAAATGGCCACCATAATTCATAGCTTAATACAAATGCACACCCCATCCTATAAGGATGTAGCTTGTTTACCTGGATATCTAACCATTGTATCAGTTTTTCTTAAGAGTGTTTGTGGAGAAAGTTATGGATCTACCAAAATAGGGGTTCAGGCAATTTTATTCACCAAGTTCACTAAAATGCACTCCTAGGTCATAGGAAGATTATTCTGGAGGTGAAATGAGTTGTGTTGTGCTTAGCGAGATATTATACATCATCTGGTGACATTGTTTTAGGGTTTTGGTGAAATAAAAAATCACCTTGACTCTGAAAAAATATGACTAAGTGATGAAAAATTGACTAAGTGATGAAAAATTAACTAAGTGATGAAAAATTGCCCTAATGCAGTTGCCTTATGAAAATATCCACCATAATTCATAGGTAAATTCAACAGACAAAAATATCAACCGTATGGGTACGGGTATCAACAACTCGCTTACTCTTATAATTATGACTTTGTAGCACCTCATAATCAAGGTACCCCACATCATAATGCTTCCATGCAACCCTACATGGGTCAAATGAGAGGAGGTTATTATGGTCAAGGCCATGGTATTTATAGCAATCAATCGTACACGAATCAAAACTACCAGGGAGTGCGGAATCGACCAGTTCAACCTAGGCTCCCTTTCCTTGCAACTTTGAACTTGCCCAACTTGTCAAGATTGATGAAATATCCTGTGTCTCATAACCTGACATGGTTGGATATCCCTAACAAGCTTCCTTTGGACATTCCCAAGTTCGAAGGTAAGGCTGGTGAATATCTTGGTGAGCATGTCACCACTTTCCACCTTTAATGCTCTTCCAATTCCTTACATGATGATTCTATTCATTTAAGGCTATTTCAATGCACCCTAATGGGCCCTGTGGTGAAATGGTATATAAGTTACCGGGGGGGCTTATGGTACATTTGATGATCTTACGTTGACTTTCCTTAATCATTTTCAGCTACCTGTATGTTACGACATCGGTACCAAATTCTTGTCGACCTTTCGGCAAGATAAAGCCACACACATTTTGGATCATATTCAAGAGTGGCGTAGACGGAAATAGTTAATCAAAGCTTTCATACCACTAGAGTTTTTCTTGAGTGGTTCATCAAATCTTTGTTACCTTACATAGTGAAGGATGTTTCGACATCCAGAGTTCAAAATAAGGGACAACCTATTTTTAGGGCACAAGAGTTGGATTTGATCTATGCTCAATCCAGAATTTTGTATGAGATTATGTTACAGCGGATTTCACCACACTAGGTGAATCACACATTGTATGGCCTTCCCCTATCCCGCTGCAGACTCATTAGCCCCTATGGACCACTTTTTGTCTTTTGATGTATCCTTGATCATCCCTAAAAACATAAGAAAAGTGATATACGCGGATTTTTCCCCGATAACCACGTACATACTTGGATATTACCCCTATAGTCGCGTACATCAGGATGTGTGCATAATCCAAATCCTTTTGGAGTTTTCCTTGACTTGGATCCAACTCATATGACTCCTGGCCTTCTATATGCCTTGATATCGCACGGATTCAACCTTTCAATATCCCTTTGAAAATCTATATAAGGAACCCCTTGGTACATTGAAAGCATAAGAGAGAATTAAGAGTAACGAAACTATAGTCCATTGTTGCCAGAACTTATGCTTGAGTCTGCATCCCTTTGTCCCTTGGAGGACTTTTGTGTTCTTCCCAAGCTTGCCTTTTGCTAGTAAGCTTGCTATCGAAGTGATGGAGGATTGAGGTGGTGGAGGCCCAAGTGGGGGATTCAGTTTCTTCGGTTCGCAGACGTGCCATCAGAGATTGTCACTTGTAATCTCTGATTCATATTAATAGAAATATATTTTCCTGTCCAGTAATGTGTATTTGAATGAATATTGTATCCTTTGGAATATGTCAAATGCTTTTACATTATTGATTATATATGCTAGAATAGATCTAACACCATGAAATATAGTATGCTTGTATTGTTTACTTGTTGTTGAGGATGTGTTATAACAATTCAAGCTGAAGAATGGAAAGCTCAAGGAGGATCTACTTCAACCGTCCGGAATAAGGTACGAGGTTCTATTCTTTAGTGTTAGATGTTTTTATTTCTATTGCATATTGAGAAAGATTGATTTCTGGATTCTAGTTGTCTGTTGTGGTACCCCAAAATATAGGAATTTCTCTCCGTAACAGATTATACCCAATGCTCCTAGGTCCAATTTCAACCCCAAGGTCAATCCTGGGTCACATGCTGATGGTATTGTGGGTGTCACGTCCCCAAGCCTCCTACCGGCAAAGGAGACGCAATCCATGGCTTAAACCACCCGGGCTAAGAGCCCCAAGAACATATGCATACATAAAAATTGCTGAAACAGAATGCTTAAACCAAATTTGAACTAAAATATGCACACAGGATTATTTATCATGCACAGATTCAATTTAATCCTCATACACAGCAGAAACCAATAGCATTCATACATGCATGTATTCATTTAACACGTTAATCAATTTCATTAACAGAAATTAAGATTTCCGAGGTAAAATGGATAAAATCACTTATCTTATGACAAACTCGATCCGCAACCAGCTATGTCGCTGCAACGTTCCACCCAACCATAGGCCAGTGTGCTCCTTAATCTCTCAGCAGCGCTGCCACCCCCGAGCTGGGCATGATTCTCCAAGGAATAAGGGAACTAGCAGGCTTACACATAGCCAGGGATATACAAAACACAAGCAAGCCAACACAATTGGGTTTATCAGGCCATTAAGGAGCCGGAGAAGGCAAATTGCTAAGCTGGTGAGTTCATTACAGAGCCAAGAACACCTACACTAGAACTAGCCTGACCTCTAAGACACCCAAACACACCCAACACAAGGAATCAGTCCCTTCTCTGCTACACAGTCCCTCAGGCCCTGCATTTTCTTCTAGTGTTATTCAGGGGTGATGGAGAAGAAGGCTAGCCCTCTAGCTCAATCTGTGTGGTTTCTAGCCACCAGGTTTATCAATCAAATTTAAGCCAAAATCCCCGCTCCTCCCACAGTCCGAAGACCAACCATTGCACTCAGGCAATTAATTTAGCTGTCACAGCTTAAACAGGGAAGACAAATTTTGAGTCATTATTGGCCCTAGCGTGGCCAAAATGACTCTTCAAGCAAAATTACAACAGCCCCAAAGATGTAAGGAGGACCCCAGAAACACAGCCAACAATGTGGGAAAATAACAGTCCCCAAATGTATCAGTGAGCACAGCTCACAACAAACTTGGGGAATACAGCCCGTCCTGGGCAACAGAATCACTGAGAACACACATAAAGACCACACGGAGGAAGAGAGAAATACTGAATTTCGATAGCAACAACATCCATGATTCTGCAGGGAAAGGAACAATGTGGAAAAACCCAGAAATTCCTATGCGTGAGAGAAACAATCAGACCCCATGAGGAATGAACAGGCAATGGAGGCCCTGTGTGAGGAAAAAAAGCTTTGTTTTTGTCCGTGGATGAACAAACAACAGCAAGGACGCGAATTGAACATGCATGAGAGTTCAGCACCGGCGTGGAGAGTGGAATGTGTCCGCGGAATTAAAAACCAGGTGAATCCTGTGCGTGGAGGTGAGCAGCAAAACGTGAGGTCGCGAAATTGGAGAGTGGGAACCTGCATGAGTGATGAGCAGCCAAAATTGTGGGTGTAGTGTGCGTGGAGGCATGGACTGACAGTCCTGCTACCCCACTCCCAAAACAATTAACTGCCATAACTTTCCCCCAGCTGCCAACAGAAATTCTTAATGAAGGTGGTTGGGAGTAAAACAAGGGAAGAAGACACATGGGTATTTTCCCTCATTAGCCAAAGTTTGACAAATTCCCCCGCATCCTTATCCTTGGGAAAATCATGCCCCTTTCGATTTAGTTGCCGCGATCGTAGCTGGTCGGGTTCATTTAATTAATTGTAGATGCATATTTACAGGATGACCATCATAATATATGCCGCATGCCCCGATATATCATCGGTGAACATTTAAATCCCAAAACATAGCATAACCGATCAATGGTGGGGCCTTGGCCTTTAACTCCACACCATGATCATTTACAATATACACATCATATACATCTAATGTGACGGGGTCAAAACCGGGACATTACAGTGGGTTGTATAAGTACCAAACCTGCAGACTCGGTTGTAAAGCAAGTGAGCCAATTGTCAATTAACCAGTCTGTGTCGGGACAAGCTATAGCTTCGTCTCAACCTACCCAACCGGCGAATGTATTTTCCATGCAAACATCGAACCTGAAAGGCAACCAGTAGCCTGGAAGGAATAATAAAAAAGGGAAAAATAATATTAAGGGTGGGAACAAGAACGAAAATTCTAATAATAATGACAAGAACACTAATGATGGGGGGGACAAGTAGTCTAAACGTAAGGTGAATTTTTCTTGCAAGTTGTGTAAGGATGACCATCTCACTCACTTGTGACCTCGTATGGAAGATTCCTCGAGGTTCATAGCACAAGGCCCAACTATGTTAACTAATCCTTTACCCAACAATCAAAATATGAACTTGAGGACCATTGATCCTGGTTGTGCATTGGGTAGAAATAAAAAATCACCGAAGGCCACTAGTGGTCATGGATGCATAAACATGATGAGTGCTACTAAGGTTGTGACTCGTACAAAATATTATGGTTCGTCACAACCAGACCCTGGGAAAGAACCTTCCCCACCCGAGAGCCCTTTGCGAATAAAAAATCCTATGAATAAGCCTGAATCTCCACCTCGCATTCCTAAGGAGTCTTAAAGCATTCGGGGCAGAATCCTAATGCCTGAGCTACCTAGAACTATTCAGTTGTCGAGGATTTGGGCCAAACTCCTTGTGCGATGTCCGCGTTAGAGGTGATTCAGAGTTGTCCTCCACAAAGGAAATATTTGTTATTTGCTCTTGGGGTCAATGATGATAACTATTCCACTATGATCAAATTTGAAACCATGGGAGTACAGCCTTGCTTTCCTTACTACGTGTCTCTTTTGATTCATGTAGAGTGTCTTAACAACACCGTCAAGCATACTGTCATTGATGAAGGTGCTAGCACTTCTGTGATGTCTTTGTCTTGTTGGAAGGGCTTGGGTTCTCCTAATTTGTCTCAATATTCCACTATGTTGACACCTTTCTATGGTAGATCGTTTCGGCCACATGGAATTCTTCTTTCCTTAAAATTCCAATTGGGAGGGAAAATTATCGTGATCGAGGTTGAGGTGGTTGATATGCCCTTTGATTACAATATTTTGCTGGGTCGAAATTGGATGTATAGTATGCAAGCTGTAGCTTCTTCCCTCTTTTGAGTGATATGATTTCCATTTAATGGGAATATTGTTACGATTGATTAAACATCATTCCAAAATCCAAGTGTCAATGCATCATTAGGAGCTTCTATCTCGATTATCGATCATTATCAGCCGGCAACTAGGAGTGTGGGAATAGGTATGTATCCTTCTCTTATGGGAACCTTTAGTTGTCCTGTGCTTGTTCTTATGATTGGTTCTAGTTTTGGTGGGGCTTCATCCTCGTTGAATTTGGTATCTTTTTGCACTACCCATATGGAAGATCCTTGGATTCTTCCTTCACTGATTACTTCAAGTGTGCCCACTGAGACTGACATGTCGTTGCCTGCAACAATGGTGGCTTATCAAGAGAATATTGATTAGGTTGCAGAGACTAGTCCTTCCTCTTCACGAACAGAGGAGGAGGACCCGTATGTGCTTCCTGCATGGGCAGTTGAGTCATGTCACTCACATGATTGTCTCAATGATTTTTTCCATTGGATGAAGCTATCCTTGAGGCCATGTTGGGATTTGAGAAACATTGGGAGGAATTGCATCATCGATCATATTTTATTCCTAAGATTGATTGTATGGAGTGTGATGAATTTAGGGAGATTCTTAGCAAGAAGATTGGTAGCCCTATGGTTCCATTAAGCTCTCCTGGCTCGATGGCTGATGGAAACTTGGCTAATGTATCACCAACTATTCCTATCAATATTTCTCGCAATCCTAGCAAGGTTGAGAATGTCTACATTGGGGTGGATTGTTCCCCCAATGAAATCAATGAGCATACCATGATGTTTAAAGAGTTTCATGACATATTTGTGTGGTCATATGATGAGATGCCAAGTATTGACCCTTGTATTGCCGAACATGAGATCAAAACCTATCCAGATGAAAAGCCAGTTCGATAATGTTTGCGTGCAGTGAATCCTAGAAAAGAACCCGCCATTAAGGCTGAGATAGAGAAACTATTGAAAGCTCATTTTATCTATCCCATTACCTTGACGAAGTGGGTTTCAAACACCGTTCCGGTGGATAAGAAGCATGGAGCGATCTGTATATGCACTGATTTCCATGACCTAAATCGTGCATGTCCTAAGGATAATTTCCCCACGCCATTTACTGATCAGATTTTGGATGAGTGTGACGGGAGTGAGGTATTTTCCTTTATGGACGGTTTTTCTGAATATAATCAAATTCAGGTTAAGCCCGAGGATCAACATAAGACCGCATTTATTTGTCCTTGGGGTACTTTTTCATATCGGAAAATGCCTTTTGGCCTTAAAAATGCTAGAACTACATTTCAATGGGCTATGACCTTAATTTTTCATGATCTCATCTTTTGAAGAAGGACACTCCTTTTTACTGGGATGAGTGAGCCCATGAGTCCTTTGATGCTCTTAAGCAAGCCTTAGCAATGGCCCCCATGCTTAGTCCACCCGGCTATAGCCGTGATTTCTTGATTTATGTGTCCGCGTCCATGGAGACAATTGGTATGGTTTTGGTTTAGGAGGATGAGGAGCTCCATGAGCATGGCTACCGTTCATACAGTTCAGCGTTTGAGACACTACATTCTCCTTCGCCAAAAATTGGTCGTAGCTCATATCAATCCATTTCATTTCATCCTCACTAGAAGGATGATTGGGGGAAATTACAATAAATGGATTGTCATTTTGCAAGAATTTGATCTCGAGTTCGTTTCGGCGAAATCGAAGAAATCATTGATCTTTGCGGAGCTTATATCTGATTTTCCAAGTTTGGAGGAGGAGGAATTTTATGAGGATACGTTTGTCGATGAGCGTATTTTCCTTATCTCAACGTTGGACCCATGGTATGGGGATATCATTGTATATTTGCAAAAATTGAAGGTTCGTACTCACCTTTCATGGGATGAGCGGTGACAATTACATCATATAGCTAAGAACTAACTTATAGTGGATAACACTTTGTACCACCGTGGAGTAGATTCCATTTTGTGTTGTTGTTTAACCCATGATGAGGTTGAGGCAGTACTGAATGATTGCTACAGAGAGGCGTGTGGTGGTCATTTATCTGGGATTTCTACAGCCCCACAAATGTTGAGAGCAGGATATTTTTGGTCATCCATATTCAAAGATTGCGTTAATGTGGTCAAGAAGTGCCACCCTTTCCAGGTGTTTGCATGCAATATGCACTTGCATCCAGCCCTGTTACATCCTATTGTCACCACTGGTCCCTTCACCAAGTGGGGGCTTGACTTTATGGATTGCAACCCAGCTTCAGATGGGGGGAATCATCACATTATTTTGGTTGTCGATTATTTCACGAAATGGGTAGAGTCTATGCCCACAATTAAATCCGATGGTGAGATAGCCGCGCATTTCGTGTTCAACGAGATTATCACTTGGTTTGGCATTCTGAAAGAGCTTGTCACTGACCATGGTAGGAACTCTCAAAATAAAATGATGGAAGATTTGGCTTTCAAGTTAGGGTATAAGCAAGAGCATTCATCTTCTTATTATCCTCAGGCGAATGGACAAGTTGAAGCATTGAATAAATCACTTAATTCTATTCTGCAACAAACCATCACACGAAGTAAGACCAATCGGCATATTATGTTGTATCTTTCTTTGTGGGCCTATAGAAATGTGGTCAATACTACCACTGGTTTCTCTCCATATCATCTTGTACATGGGGTGGAGTCAGTTTTACCAGTTGAATGCGAAATCCCTTCTCTAAAGATAGCTGAGCTTTTATCGGGCACTTCTGCATTGGAAGAGCATTTGGTCCACTTAGAGCAGCTTGATGAGCAGTGCCAAGATGCCTTAGTGGCTATAGAGGTTAACAAGCATCGCATCAAGGTCCAATATGACAAGTCTGTCTGTCCAAGGAGGTTTAATGAAGGTGACTTGGTCCTTTTGTGGGATCAAGCTAAGGAACACTTAGGGGCATGGAAATTTAATCCCATGTGGCATGGTCCTTACGTGGTTAAATGAGTCTTAGAGAAAGTCGCTTATGAGCTGGAGGATTATGAAGGGAAAGCCTTGGTGAAGCCTAAAAATGGGCTCTATCTCAAAAAATACTATGCATGATCTTCTGCCATGGTTTCTTATGGGGATCAAGTTTGTTGATTAGCTGTCATTTCTTATGACAGATGTCAATGGAGTCTTTTGTTTACATAGGATTCACTAATGGTTCTAGTCACCACACTCAAAACTCAACTTCAACTGCTTTGGTGATTTATGCTCCTACAGGTCAATTATTGTCTTCAGGAGGCGTATGTTTACAACCTTATTTAAACAATGCTGTTGAATATAGTGTTTTTATTGAGTTATTGCATGATGCTATTTCACATGGTGTTCATTCTGTTGAGGAGTCCATTTTGAGTGTGGTTTGACCGTGGCTTTGATCTGTTTGTGCCTACTACATGTATTATGTCTAAACTGGCATATAGGTTAGGTTTCACATCCATTGGGTACCCTAGTTAGATCCTGTTTGCATTTGGTGCCCATGCTGACATTTTTCTTGTAGGGTGTGGGAGTCCTCTATATAGTACCACCATGACTTTGAGTAAGAGCTTCATACTCCTATTGACCTTTATGTTGGCCTTTTCCCTGGGACTCCCTTGTATATTTCAAGTTGTAATTGCATTATCATGAGTTTTTCTTGTCTTTTTGAGCCTTATGCCTGCTTTCCTGACTTTGATTATCAGCCATATAGCCCTAGCTTGTCTCATGTCTATCCAAGCAGAGCCATTTTCTATATCTTCTGTAGTTGGATTCCCCATTTTTTACCTGGAGGGGACTTTACCCTGAGTGTCGTTATCTTGCACATGTTTCCTTGCACTCAACATAGGTATGTTCCACTGCTTGGAACTAGTTTGTTTTCCCTTTGACACTTTTCTCCTCCTAGATTTATAACTATAAAGCACTTTTATTCTTTTTCAAGCTTTTCAAAATATCTGAAAAAGTCCAAAAAAATAAAAAAACCAAAAAGTCGGACAGGAAAATATGTTATCTATGGTAGCAGTTGAGTCATGTTCCCTTCGAACAGAGCGCTGTATATCACATCCATTGGTTGGGTTCGTATCTTGAATTTAGGAGCTGTACTCATATCTCTGAGTTTATCTCCACTGACTGGTTGAGCTTCCAGTCCCTATGGAGCCTCTGTCGATGCCTCATGTGTCACAGATATGTCCCAGTTTTTTATGCCGATTCTATGTTGCCTACATTCAGTCACCATTCACCTTTATGCTCTTGTTCGAAGGAATTTGAAGCCTTAGTCAGCCATTCCTCAATTGTCTTGACTTTGCATGTCGACCATTCCAGATATTATTACTGGTTTGCACACATTTTGTTCAAGTCCTTCCACATTATACAGCATTGCTGAGTACCTCATGTTGGTTGATGGGGGATGCCTTAATTCCCTCCTTCTAGCAGATTCCATCCCATCGACTTTAGATCATTTATTTTGGGATAGGAATTTAGAGTCATTTGAGTGCCTTGAGACTTACAGTCATTAGTGGTAGGTTCTCTTTCCATCGACGGTTTTGGGAATACATCAATGTCCCCTGATAGATGGATTCTTACAAGTGTTTGACCTCAACACATTTATTCAGACTTGTTAGATTGCACTCTAGTACCTTGATTCCCATTTTCAGTATCGGTGGGTGATATTGTGTCTGTTAACGGTATACCTCAATGACTGGTAATCAGACGATGGACTACTATGTTTGACCTTGACACCTCTATTCACATAGTAGGGCATGTAATTGTAGTGGTTTATGTAGAAGACTTTTCATATTGGTGCCATTTCCTATATGCTACCTCCTTGACCGTGCCAGTGTTCATGAGATTTCAGTTCTCGTGACTTGATTCCAGTGTATATCAGATATCTTCAACCATTGTGGAGATCTTGATCCATGGTATATCTTCATATTTCATGGAGATCTTGATCCATGGTATATCTTCAGCTTTCATGGAGATCTTGATCCTTTTTATATCTTCATCATGAGGATTATGATCTATTGTATATTGTACGTGGCAATGACCACGCATGTCATAGTTTGTATATCATGCCTATTCATGGCCATTGTACTCTTATGTATATGGGACTGCTATATGTATTTGCAGTCATGTGTAGAGTTTCATCATTGTATAATACTATTGGATGGCTAGTTATTCCACCTAGTTATTCATCACTCCACTTCTGGGATGGATTTATAATGTATTTTGGCCATCATGTTACCCCTCTGACCTCACACATTAGGGGGAATTTGTTATAGATGATTTTACCACACATGGTTGATCACACTTTTATGGCCTTCCCTGTCCCTCTGCAGACTCTTTGGACCCCATGGACTATTTTTGTACATTTGATGTTTCCAAGATCATCCCTAAAAACATTCCTTATTTTCTGTACGTGACTTTTAATCCCTTTGTCGCGTATATACGAGGATATTACCCCTAAAACCGCGTACATCAGGATGTGTGCAAAAGGTCAAATGTTTTTGGAGATTTCCTTGATGTGGATCCGAGTCACTTATGTCTTGGCCTTCCATATGCCTCGAGATTGATTGGATTTGATCTTCCATCACCCCATTGAAGCACTATATAAGAAACCCTTTGGATACATTGAAGAGGAGGAATTGAAGCAACAAGAGAACTAGAGTCCATTGTTGTTGTAGCTTGCTTATACTTGAGTCTACATCCTTTTGTCCCTTGGAGCACTTTGTGTTCTTCCAAGGCTTGCCTTTCATTGTGAGCTTGCTATCGAGAGATGGAGGATTGAGGTGGTGGAGGCCCAGGTGGAGGACTTGGTTTCTCCGGTTCACAGACGTGCCAACAAAGGTGGTCACTTATGTAATCTCTGATTTATTTAATAGAAATATCTTATTCTATCTAATGATATGCATTTAAATGAATATTGAATCCATAGATTTGTTTAGTTTCGTATGTATCATTGATTATATATGCTAGATTAGGCCTAACACTATATTATATAGCATCCTTTCCTTGTTTACTGTTGTTGAGAGTAAATTGCTAACGCAAGTGGGATTGGAAAAAGCTCAATGGGGATCTACTACAAACATCCGGAATAAGGTATGTTTCAAGATCCTTTAGTGTTAGATGTTGTATTTCTCTTGCATATGGTGAAGGGATTGATTTCTGCAGTTTCTCTGTCTATTGTGGTACACCCCAAGCCATAGGAAGTTTTCTCTAATTCTGGTACACCCCAAGCCATAGGAAGTTTTCGCCAATTCTGTTACAGAGAAAACTTCATATGGCATGGGGTGTACCACAATAGATAGAGAAACTGTAGAAATCAATCCCTTCCCCATATGCAAGAGAAATACAACATCTAACACTAATGGATCTTGAAACATACCTTATTTCGGACATTTGTAGTAGATCCCCATTGAGATTTTTCCAATCCCACTTGCGTTAGCAATTTAATCTCAACAATAGTAAACAAGGAAAGCATGCTATATAATATAGTGATAGGCCTAATCTAACATATATAATCAATGATACATAATAAATTAAACACATCCATGGATTCAATATTCATCTAAATGTATATCATTGCACAAGAAAAGATATTCCTATTAAATAAATCAGAGAATACATAAGTGACAACCTCTGTCTTCACGTCTGTGAACCAGAGAAACTGAGTCCTCCACCTGGGCCTCCACCACCTCAATCCTCCATCTCTCGATAGCAAGATCATAAAAAAATGAAAGCTTGGGAAGAACAACAAGTGCTCCAAGGGACAAAGGGATGCAGACTCAAGTATAAGCAAGCTACGAAAACAATGGACTATAGTTCTCTTTCTCTTCAATTCCTCCTCTTCAATGTATCCAAAGGGTTCCTTATATAGTGCTTCAATGGGGTAATGGAAGATAAAATCCAAGCGATATCGAGGAATATGGAAGGACAAGAGACAAGTGACTCGGATCCACATCAAGGAAAGCTCCAAAAACATTTGGCCTTTTGCACACATCCCGATGTACGCAGTTTTAGGGGCAATATCCACGTATATACGCGAGAAAGGGATTAAAAGTCGCTTACAACAAATAAGGAGCATTTTTAGGGATGATATTGGAAACATCAAAGGTACAAAAATAGTCCATGGGGTCCAAAGAGTCTGCAGAGGGATAGGGAATTCCATAAAAGTGTGATCAACCATGTGTGGTAAAATTAGCTATAACATCAATATTCGTAAACAGTCTCAACATTTTCATCCCGAGTCTAGACCTACCTCACCCACAGTAGAAGAAAACCTTGATGTTTTCCACCTTGATGAGGGTGTCTCAGAACCTAATTCACTCATGCAAGAAACCCCTACTAGTCCTATGTCTGTTGAGTTTGTGCCTCTCTCACGACCTCATACTAGAAGACAAAAGGCTAAAAGTGTCCAGCGCAAGATTCAGCCCAGTACTCAGACCATGGTTTATCTTGATGATCAGACTAACCATATGAATGATGAAGCCAAGGTAGAGGAAATCAATCCCAACTCATCCCTCTTAGAACTCGCTATCCTCTCTGCAGAATTGCTCAAGGACACCGATAAGATGGATATCCTTGCATCTGAATATCCCCTTCTGACTGTCAAATTGGACCCGCCTTTAACATAAATAAGTCCTCCATGGGATTTTAACCAGTCCCCAGAACCATTGATGCCACTAAAGCCCAGCTTGGAACAATTAACTTCTGCGTTAACTCAATTGGCAAAGAAAAATGAAGCACATGTCAAGTTAATTTCAAAGCTTCGTGAAGAAAATAGAGAACCGCGGTTACAAATTAAGAATATGGAGGATCTACATAAAACCGTCAGTATATATCAAAAGGATCGGCAAGCAAGGAATTCTCTTTTGAAAGCACAGGCAAGGAAGTTAAAGTATAAGCAAATATATGTTCCATCCAAGTCGGAGGCAACTGCTGACACAACTTTGCCTCCTTCCTTATGATATCTTTTACTTTGCACCAGTGGGACCTGGTATTCTTCCGGTTTGGGGGAATGTTGGTCCCCATTTTGTCATTGCTTTTTAGTTCAATACTTCACATGTTTGCATATGTTTTGCTACTTTTTAGTTCCTTTTTCACCATGCATCTCTCGCTACAAGCTTTAGGTATGGCTAAACTAGGATTTATGTCAATTCTATTTAGTATCATCATTTTATTGTTTCAATGGTTAAAATTGGCATAATACGGAGTACATTTGTTATATTAATTCATGTGTCTTATTCACTTTAGGTTATATGGTTTTTTTGGTGGCCTAACGAATAGACACACATTCAGCTGAACATATGGAATGCATGCCCGGCCTGCTATCCAAATCATCAAATAGACTGTGCATTTTTGGTAGCATGTTTATGTGTATTAAGAGCATGAGAACAGCCAGAAACCATCATCACCACACGCTGACATCTCAGCATTAGACTTATTCTAGAATAAGTGCTCATGGCGTGACACCTCGACACAGGCTTTGATTCAGACTGAAGTATGAACCACATTGTGCACTTGAAGGAACCTGATTAGCGAGAGAATTGGAATATTCATCTGTTAATTGTTAATGTACGTATTTTCCATTATGACTGCTTTTATATTGAAGATCAGTATACCACTAAAGGGTTGAATTGCTCGCCTCCATTGAACGATGTATATATAGATGTTGTATGCGATTTAAAAAGGGGATTCTAGTCTAGAGTTTTTGGAGTTTTAGTTTCAGAGTCTCTCTCTTAGATCTTAGTCTGAGCCTCTTTCTGTTATTTGATCAGTCCCATCTGAAAACTTCGTAATTTCTACCTATTGTTTTAATGAAAGTATTTTTGTGTTATACATGATTGTGTTCGATTAGAAGAAGCTCAACTCTATTTGTTGGGAGGACCCCCCGACAAACAGAGTCTTTGTATCCTTATGTAGGTTTTGTTATTTTTCATTGCAATTAGTATAAATTATGTTTATGAGTTGTTTATTTTTGTTTCTATAATCATTCATGTTTCATAGAGTAAGATTTCAATTTGAAATTATGTTGAGCATGTAGATTCTTTTTAAATAGCAACCGGTTGCATTTAAGATAGCTTTCAATTTTTTTGCATAGTCTTTTGATTCATAGATTAAATGTCTTTGATTAGTTATAGTCTAGTTCTACTTATTCCATTTTTTATCATTAACTTGCTCAAGAATATGTTAGTTTGTTTCTAATTATGAAATTATTCTAGGTTGTGGAATTCAGTCATTAAAGTAGGTTTACTTCCTATTTTACATTACAGTAGTACATGCATGGAGTAGTTTTTCTTCAATAAAGCATTTTAATTTATAGTTTTAACATTTCCTTTAAACAGACTATCATATACACAGTCTATTTCACCTTTTATATAGACCTTCA
The DNA here is from genome assembly GCA_001517045.1 of Pseudotsuga menziesii. NCBI lineage: Eukaryota > Viridiplantae > Streptophyta > Pinopsida > Pinales > Pinaceae > Pseudotsuga > Pseudotsuga menziesii. Next base: position 179,623 of record LPNX010453670.1, read on the forward strand.
TTTCCACCTGTTATACAGTCATTCATTCAGTCCTATGTGTTTTTAGTTTATTTTATAGTTTATCCTTCTAGTTTTCTAATTCTATCATAGTAGTAATGGTTAGATAATGTTTATATTTTCTCTTAAGTACCTTTAGATAATATTGTTGAATACTTCTTGTTAAAACTTATTTCTTCTTTCTATTTCTTTTACCTTATGCATAGGAATGATATTCTGTAAATTAACTCATCTTATTAATCTGTAATTGAGCCTTTAATTCCAGATTGTTCCTGTAGTCTCAAATTACATGCATTAATAGATTAGGTGTTTTATATAACTCAAATCATCCTTGTGAGTTTTCTGTTTATAAAATATGTCTATATTTATATAGTACTTTGTAAATAGGATTCACTTGTATATAAACAATCATGTTTACTATTTCCTATAACTGGACCTTTCTTAGTTTGCACATTTTTGTAGAGATAAAACTAGATTTAATTCCCTTTAGCTTTTATACTTCTTTTGAGAGCCATTTTGATACCCATCCTACCCCGGTTCCTATTACAGTAAATGCCTACCCTCAGAATAATAAAGGATATTAGAATTAAGATAATTTAGTTTGTGTATGCATCGTTTGTATTTGGTCATTGTAAATCCTTTTTAATATAGCCATTTTCTCAAGTAAAAATCAATCTCTCTAGATAGAATAGTAATAAGCATTGTTTATATCCGAACCTTTATAAATAGTTTGATGTCACTTTTGTTTTCATTAACTCAATTAGTTCCTTATCTTTAGATCTTTATCTTATTACCACGACACTCTCTACTTTCACATATATTTTGTAGCAACTCTAAGCCTACTAAGCATGGTTGATAATTAAATATTAGGTAAATTATTTAAGACAATATTTTTCCCAATAATCACCATAATTCATAGCTTATTAAAAATGAACGCCCCATCCTATAAAGTTGTAGCTTGTTTACGTATATATCTAACCATGGTCTCAGTTTGTATTAAGAGTGTTTGTGGAGAAAGTTATGGATCTTCCAAAATAGGGGTTCACGCAGTTTTCTTCACCAAGTTCACTAAAATGCATGCCTAGGTCAGAGGAAGAATATTCTAAAGTTGAAATGAGGGGTGTTGTTCTTAGTGAGTTATTATACATCATCTAGTGACATTGGTTCATGGTTTTGGTAAAATAAAAAAACCACCTTGACTGTGTAAAAAATACAAGTGATGAAAAATTGCCCTAATGCAATTGCCTTATGAAAATGTCCACCATAATTCATAGGTAAAAGTAATTTCCCGAACTAACCTTCCAAGTCATATATTATTGAAGTAACTATCTAACCATGGTTTCATTTCTCATAAAAAAGTGTCTGAAGAAAAAGATATGGGGATGCCAAAAGAAGTCGTTTTGGGAAAATTAGTCAAAATTTCCTTGGAAAAATGACCACCATAATTTATAGCTTAATAAAAATGCAGGCCCCATCCTATAAGGTTGTAGCTTGTTTACCTAGATATCTAACGATGGTATAATTTTTTCTTAAGAGTATTTGTGGAGAAAGTTATGGATCTTCCCAAACAAGGGTTCAGGTATTTTTCTTCAACAAGTTCACTAAAATGCACGCCTAGGTCAAAGGAAGAATATTCTGAAGGTGAAATGAGTTTTGTTGTGCTTACTGATATATTATAAATCATCTAGTGACATTGGTTCATTGTTTTGGTGAAATAAAAAAATCACCTTCACCGTGTAATATATATGATTGAGTGATGAAAAATTGACCAAGTATTTAAAAATTTCCCTAATGTAGTTTCCTTATGAAAATGTCCACCATAGTTCATATGTAAAAGTAAATTCTGGCCCTGACCTAGAATTTCTTATCTTGTTGAAGTACCTATCTAACCATGGTTTCATTTCTCATAAAAAGTGTCTGAAGAAAAAGATATGGGTCTACCAAAATAAGTCCTTTTTTGAAAATTAGTCAAAATTTCCTTTGGTAAATGACCACCATAATTTATAGATTAATAAAAATGCATGCCCCATCCTGTAAGGTTGTAGCTTTTTTACCTGGATATCTAACCATGGTCTAATTTTTTTTTAAGAGTGTGTGTGGAGAAAGTTATCGATCTGCCAAAACAAGGGTTCGGGGAGTTTTCTTCACCAAGTTCACTAAAATGCACACCTAGGTCAGAGGAAGAATATTCTGAAGGTGAAATGAGTTTTGCTGTGCTTAGTGATATATTATACATAATCTGGTGACAATGGTTCATGGTTTTGGTAAAATAAAAAAACCACATTACTCTGTAAAAAATATGAGAAAAATTTCCCTAATGCAGTTGCCTTATGAAAACGTCCACCATAATTCAAAGATAAAATAAAATGCCCACCCTAACCTTACATTTCGTATCTTGTTGAATTACCTATCTAAATATGGCTTCATTTTTCATAAAAAGTGCCTAAAGAAAAAGATATGGGTCTGCCAAAACAAATCTTGTAGGGAAAATTAGTTAAAATTGCCTTGTGAAAATGACCACCATAATTCATAGCTTAATAAAACTGAACACCCCATATTGTAAGGATTTATCTTTTTTACCTGGATATCTTAACCATTGTCTCATTTTGTCTTAATATTTTTTTGGAGAAAGTTATGGATCTTCCAAAACTGGGGTTCAAGCATTTTTCTTCAGCAAGTTCATTAAAATGCACGCATAGGTCAGAGGAAAAATATTCTGAAGGTGAAATGAGGTGTGTTGTGCTTAGTGAGATATTATACATCATCTGGTGACATTGGGATAGGGTTTTGGTGAAATAAAAAAATCACCGTGACTGTGTAAAAAATACGACTAAGTGATCAAAAATTGACCAAGTGATGAAAAATTGCCCTAATGCAATTTCCTTATGAAAATGCCCACCATAATTCATAGGTAAAATTAAATTCCCACCCTGAATTTCCATGTCATAAGTTGTTGAAGCACCTATCTAACCATGATTTCATTTCTCATAAAAAGTATTTGAAGAAAAATATATGGATTTGCCAAAATAAGTCTTTTTGGGAAAATTAGTCAAAATTTCATTTGGAAAATGACCACCATAATTCATAGCTTAATAAAAATGCATGCCCGATCAAGTCCGTAGCTTGTTTACTTGGATATCTAACCATGGTCTCATTTTGTATTAAGAGTGTTTGTGGAGAAAGTTATGGATCTGCCAAAACTGGGGAGTAAGCAGTTTTCTTCACCAAGTTCACTAAAATGCACACCTAGGTGAGAGGAAGAATATTATGAAGATGAAATGAGTTTTTTTGCTTAGTGATATATTATACATCATCTGGTGACATTGGTTCAAGGTTTTGGTGAAATAAAAAAAGCACCTTGACTGTGTAAAAAATATGACAAGTGATGAGAAATTTCCCTAATGCAGTTGCCTTATGAAAATGTCCACTATAATTCATAGGTAAAATTAAATTCCCACCCTGACCTACCATATCTTAGCTTGTTGGAGTACCTATCTAACCATGGTTTCATTTTTCATAGAAAGTGCCCGAAGAAAAAGATATGGGTCTGCCAAAACAAATCTTTTTGGGAAAATTAGTCAAAATTTCCTTAGGAAAATGACCACCAAGATTCATATCTTAATAAAAATGCACGCCCCATCCTATAAGTCTATAGCTTGTTTACCTAGATATCTAACCATGGTCTCAATTTATCTTAAGAGTGTTTTTGGAGAAACTTATGGATATGCCAAAACAAGGGTTCGGGCATTTTTGTTCAGCAAGTTCACTAAAATGCATGCCTAGGTCAGAGGAAGAATATTCTGAAGGTGAAATGGGTTTTCTTGTGCTTAGTGAGATATTTTACATCATCTGGTGACATTGGGTCAGGGTTTTGGTGAAATAAAAAAATCACCTTGACTGTGTAAAAAATATGACCAAGTGATGAAAAATTGCCCTAATGCAGTTGCCTTATGAAAATGTCCACCATAATTCATAGGTAAAAGTAAATACCCACCCTGACCTTCCATGTCATATCTTGTTGAATTACCTATCTAACCATGGTTTCATCTCTCATAAAAAATGGCTGAAGAAAAAGATATGGGTCTACCAAAACAAGTCCTTTTTGGAAAATTAGTCAAAATTGCCTTTGGAAAATGACCACCATAATTCATAGCTTAAGAAAAATGCACACCCCATCCTGTAATGATGTATCTTGTTTAGCTCTATATCTAACCATGGTCTCATTTTGTCTTAAAAGTGTTTGTGGAGAAAGTTATGGATTTGCCAAAACAAGGGTTCGGGCAGTTTTCTTCACCAAGTTCACTAAAATGCACGCCTAGGTCAGAGGAAGAATATTATGAAGATGAAATAAGTTGTGTTGTAATTAGTGATATATTCTACATCATTTGGTGACATTTTTTAGGGTTTTAGTGAAATAAAAAATTCACCTTGAAAATGGGACAGTTGTCTAAGTGTTAAAACCAGTAATAAAAGGTCATTTAGAAATGATTGTCGAATGTTGTTCCTGTGCCCAAAAATTTATCAGATGACATGGGTTTGTTCCTTGGATATCTATCTACTTATCCATGGTTTTATTTTTCTTTTTGGTGATCACATGTGAAATGAATACATCTCTCAATATGCATAAAATCATTATGGCCACCAAAGTTAAACATGTCTTTCTATGAAAATTATTGTTTTACTCATTAACTTATGAGTGATGTTTCCACCGAAACAAGATGAATTTATAGAAACTGAAAGTGAATTATCTTCATAACATTCTTATCTACAATAACCTCCTTCATTTTTTACACAAGTACTATGGTTTGGGAGAATCGAAGCCATCATCAGAGGGCGATTTTCCAGATTTTCAAATGACTGTTTGGTCAATAACTTTCGAGACCTGTTTCCGCCAAACAAAGAAGAATTTTAAGAAACTGAGAGAGGTGTTTATTCATAAAATTCTCATATACAATAACCTTTCTCATGTTTTACACAGGTATTATGGATTGGTATAATCAAAGGTATATTCAAAGAGAATTTTCCAGCAATTTGCTATATTGTCTGAGTCATCAAGTCCAAAAGCATATTTCGAAGAGATGGAGGGGAATCTGTCCAAATGAATACATGGGTTTTGTTTGGAACATGATAAATTACAAAAAAATCTCTCATATTTCACACAGATGTCACTATTTGAGTTATACATGTGGATATTTGAAGCCTATTTTTCGATGATCTGACTCCTAAAAGAGGTGAAATGGTGAAGATTTGGGGGCAGTTGTATAAGAAAGAGTGATTGTAATGAAGAAATTATCCTTCACCTCTATTGTTGAAGAGAAATCCAAATTTGAATCAGCACCAAACCATTGGAGGTGCTCTGAAACGTCACTTTCAACTAGCAAGCCTTAGTCCCAGATGCCATACTTGTTATTTTGATCAAGCACGTGCATCACCACATATTTTCCCAATTTGTTTGTGATAATGAAAAATATGCAACCTCGGGCATTTGTCAGGACTTTGATACCCATGATGTAACATAATTGGGATCTATTTCGAGTTTGGCCCTGGGACCCATGGCATTATAAATAGGACCTCAATTGATGAGGAAAGGGTGGGAGCTTTCATTCAGAAAGAATTCTACTCCTTGTTTTGCATCTCCGTAATTTTATTGGAAGCTATAATGAGAAGTATGCTCTGCGAGCTGTTCAAAGCCACATATATGTGTTTCTTTCCTCTATGACAAGAGAGATCCCTCTATGACTGTATCGACTAGAATACAGTCTAAAGTTTGGTTGAAATGGTTACCCCTGTGACTTCCTACCTCAACGATAGGAAAATTACAGGGTGCCAACACCCACCAACTATTGTCCTTGATCCAAAAAATTAATCCAAAGTCAAGGGGATGTTCTTTGGTGATCTGGATATCCAACCATGGAGTCACATCTTTCTTCTAGTGTTCACAAGTGCAAAAGACAGGGCTGCAAATTTAAAGAAAAAAAAAGTATGACTGTGTAAAAAATATGACTTCACAGACAATCAATTCTAGGGAGGATAGGTAAATCCCATGGCCAACAAGAGACCATTGGGTAGTATAGAATGGAAGGGGATAATGTGCATCTTGCGAAAGACATCAAATTGGTCTTTTGATATAGTATCCACATCCATATGTAAGAGGTTTCAAGTTCTAACTAAAAAGAAATTGACAAATAAGTTAATGCAGGGAAAAATACCCAATGTATATTGTAGTGAGAATTTCTCCTCACTAAAGGGGAAGGAATGGCTCCCTTGTGCCTATAGGGCACAAGGGTAGGTTCCTACCCTTTGAAAATAGCAAAAAATAGAATGAAATATGACTTAAACAGAGCAACGAATTGAAACTAAGCTAATATAAGCAATAACATAAGCCAATGGAGCACTACTATAAACTAGATCTAATAGCTAATGACAGAAAATAAAGAAGAGGAGATGAAGCACTGTTGAACCCCTTTGCACATAGTAGGTTAGGGTTCCGCCTCAAAAACTTGCAAAATAAACCTAAGCTACAATGGAGAAAACCTGCAAACAATGTTAATGAAAAACCTGCAAATAGAAATGAGGGTTAGGAAACAAAACAAATAAACAACCATGAAAAGAAATTATACCTCACTTAGGTGGAAATGGGCCACCATGCCCTAGCTCATGGGAGCACCTCTCTCTTGGTTGGGAAGCAATAGCTTGATGAGATGGAGATGGAGGAGAGGGAGAGTGGGTGGTTTGAGAGCAAAAGGTCTCAAAGCATCCACGGGAAGCATAACAATAGGCAAGTGAGGAGTGTTTTGAGAGTGACCCCCCACCCTCCTTTTATAGTTTTTCCAAGGGGTTTTAGGGTTTTAAGCCCTTGGTCAGGGATTTAGCCCCTTTTTTGGGCCTTTAGCCCCTTCTGCCCTCACTTTAGCCCCTTTTTGAGGGATTTAGCTCCTAGGGAGCTATTTTGGGCTCTTTTTTGGGGGTCTTAGCCCTTTTCTTCATCCTTGGGCTCTTTTGGAGTTGTGGGGGTCAAATGGAAGGTCTTATGGAGTGAAATGAGTGTTTTGAGATGGTGTCCTTGGGTGGTGTAAGCCATTGAGAGCTATGTGGGGGATTTTTGGGTTAACAGATTTCCCCCTTGGGTTAACCCTGGAAGCACCACCTTGTCCGATTTCCTGTAGAGAGGTGGTGCTTCCAGGGTTAGGGCATGGTGGCTTTTGGTTTTTGTATTAATTTGGTTCCCATCAATGGGTGAGATACAATAAATGTGTGACATGTATATGGACAAGGCGGGCATTCCCATGCTCGTGACAATGTCAAAATAATCATTTGATCTATGCTCTAAAATACAAGAGCCGGTCATATACAACTGATGTTACAATGTTGGTTGCCTCTCATGTGAGGCTAAATACAATACTAATATTGGTACATTGGACCCATGGCATTCTCATGGAATGCTACATCTTCATGACTGACAGTTTGTTGGATATGGAATGGTACATAGCTGTATGGAATCACTGATTGAGAGTCAAAGCCTCTATGGTACAAGTATGTTGCATCAATCATAAAGGTATACCGAAGCACTGCTGGATCTTCAGATGAGTGTCTCCAATGCAACTCGGAAATCACAAGTGACATAACCTATTTAGGTCCCTCGAGTGGAATCACCAATATGATAGAGTCAGGTGACATCTGGGGTCTTCGACCAAGTACTGTGTGGAACAAACCCTGTACGAATCTCAACGGTGCGATGATAGAGTTGAAGTTGAGCACGTGAGAAACAACCATCCCGAGAGGCACTAAGGACTCCTCTCAAGTGGTCCAAGGAACTCATCAATGATGTTAATGAAACCAAGGTACAGGGACCTCTGGGTCTATCCTCTGGAATATGTGTGTTGGCGTCAACAGAGGGAGACCTGCACCTAGTCAAGGCAATGATGTTTCCTTGACTAGGAGCGTGAGGGATAACCGAAAGGTGTGAAGCAATCTGCAAACTGACTCACTAAATTGGGGGGGAGGGGAGGGAAGGGAAAAAACTGAACAGGGGTAGGGGGGGAGTGGGAGACTCAAACTTCCTTTGTTCAGAGCATTATAGCAGGGCGGACCAGGAAGCAAATGAAACTAACTCAAGGGAATGGGATCATAGCTGTAATACTGGGAATATCGCTGCAGATGAGAAATACTTGGAGGAGGTGGAGACTTTTGATACTGATGGGATCCAAGGAAGACACATTGTAGAGTACTCTAAACAAAGGCAACCCAATGTGGGAATGCTTCCAAACTATTTGTTGTGGGGTGGTGTCTAGGGACACCATTGTGGTATGATCTCGTGGATTTTTAGCGAGCCCGAGAAGGTAAATGCTCGATGGTGCTTTCAATTTTAGAGAGTCTGAAAGCACGAAGAAGACTCCAATGGGGTCTCTTTTTCGTTGTTAGTCTCCTATGCCTGAAAAAGGATAAAAGTATACATAGGAGAGCTCACCCATCTTGGAGGGGATGAGAGACTTCTTTACCATTGGTAGTCCAATCAGGACGGAAAAGGTTAAACCTATACTGACTGGATGGTCATTCAAACACTTTTACGAGCATGAACAAAACCAAGTTTGCTTGGTGATGTTTTCTTGTTGAGACATCTGGAAAAGAGCTTAACAACAACCGGTGGTGAGATTTTTCATAAAGTGCGACCCCTCTACCCGAGAAAGCACAAAAGTATGCAGAGGGGAATTGTCTTGGCTTGAGCGTGCCAAGGAGGTCCTTTTCAATTGATGGTCTACATGGTCCACAAAAGGAGGTAAACAAGACAATGTAGACACCCTTTCCTATACTTTAGTGAGCGGGAAAGGAATCAGCTGTGCTTGGCAATATTTTCATTGTTTTAAGGAGTCAGAAAAGAGCTTAAACAAAACTCCAATGTGGTCAACCGACTGTAGTGGCTTGAGTGGTGCCCCCATGTTGGGATGGTGGACAGAGGTCCAAAGGTCATCTGCACAGTCTGGATGGAGCAGAAGGCTCTCAAACATACAATACATGCATGGGATATATCGTGGCAGAGGCTTGCGAGATGGTGTGGCAGAGGCACACAAATCAAGGTGGCTCTCGGACAGAGGTCAGGAGAGTGTGTGTGTGTGTTGCAATGGATGAACTTGACTACATGCGATGTGAGTGCAAGTCCGAGGGCACTTATATGCCAATACATGCAAGAAAAGAAATCATTTCATGGACAGTGGTCCAAAGGTTCGCGTAAGGTGCGGTAAATAGAAAAGACAATCTATGTGTTAAAAATACAAAATAAAAGCTAAAATTACATTTCTTAATGGGCAGCGGCCCAAGGACACTTCTATGTCAAATGCATGGCAGAAAAACAAAGGGTTTTGTGGACGATGGTCCAAATGTCCGCGTAAGGTGCGGTGAAAAAAGACAATTATAAATACAAAAAGTAAAATGATAGTACAATTTAACGGGCAGTGGCCCAATAGCTTGCATGAGTAGCGGTCGGGCAACGTGATACGAGTACCGGTCTATAGACACTCGCATCGTCATGTCATGGCTCGTGAATCGAGGTGACTTGTGGGAGATGGTCCTGAAATTGACTTATTAAACATGAGATGATGGTATCATAATTAGATAGAGGGTGGAATTCTGAAACCAGTGGCGTGAATGACATCTCAAACGGAGTCCGTATGGTCCTGTTATGTCGATCGGAAGAAATTAGGTCAAATGGGGCCTATAAAAGGGGAGGGTCCACATGGTGAAGTGCCATTGTCACTATTCATTGTGGAGTTGGAGAGGTGGGCCCTAATTATTCATTTGCTGATTTCTCTTGATCCGATCGATGGTTTCGCGAGCTGTGACTTGCAAGTAAAATATCTCACTGAACCTCTTCATTTTGATGGCTTATTTACTGAATTTGAACACCTGGAGGCCCCCCATGAGCTGTTTGGGGTTTCTTGTGCGCTAGGTCATTCATTTCGAAGGGAAAGGTGCACCCTGGGTGCTCCTTTTGCTCAGATAAGTGTGCACTATCCTCCTTTGGGTGGTTTTTTTATGGTGGGGATGTCTGACATCAGTGTTTTTGCTTTCTGCAGGATGGTGGAGATAAAATGGAGGGAGAGAGACTGCAAGCCAGTCAAAGATGCATCATTGCGTGACGGGGGTGTTAGAGATACACTAGCCTACTATGGGTTGCTGAAGTTTATGAGGATTCCACTTATGTATAGCTTGGTTTTGCTGATGCAAACTCTGATTGGTTTTTGGGATGTTGCTGAGGAGGTGTTCCTCTTCCAGGGCCAGCTTATTGAGATTACACTAGAGGATGTGTATTTCATTACTGGGCTCCCAATATTGGGAGTAGTTGGTGACTTGGAACCTATACTGTCTCGGGGGGAGACATTAGAGGATCTATGTGATCGACATTGTTATGCTACGGCGTATGTGTGTGGTTCTTACATCCTAATGTGTGACATCGAAGAGTTGTCCACACGGGCAGTGTGGACTTTACTGTAACACATCTTGGGTTCCATGGGGAGCCACAAGATTTCTGGTGGTCAGCTATAGCTAGTGGAGCGTGCCATTGGTGTCACATATTATGCATGGGACCAGATGTACTTGCAAGCTGTTCGGCATCAGCTAAACAAGTCGAAGACTACTGGCGCTGGTTTTTTCTTTGGCTCCTTCCTATGTGCTTTCTTCTGTGAGAAAGTACCTACACTTTGTTCTCATCGGGATATGGAGGACAGTGGTCTGCGGGAGCCAAGGATATATAGGTGGTGCCAGATGATGACTCGCGAGGGTGTGTTAGTTTTTCAACATTTAAGCTAGTATTATAACAAGATCTTTTCACTGAGAGAATAACAAGTACAGCAATCACATAAGCACATCACAAGAGACAAGA
>LPNX010453671.1:0-23452 GCA_001517045.1 Pseudotsuga menziesii
TTAAGTTAATGTGAAATATGAGTTGATTAAAATTAGGTGAAGGGGTGGACTCCAGATATACCCGAGAGTACTTGGAGTATGTCCAAAACTAAACCTTCAAGGCTACCTACAAGGAATATGTGGGATAAATGGAGTCTCTGGGGTTATTGTTCATAACGCACCCATTAGGGTGTGATAGAGATTGGCACCCCGAGGTCACTTTTCAGAAGTTCACGCTTCCTTTGGGTATTTTGCCACTATAATGGTTTGATCTAGGTGTTGGATTTTCACCTGATGGTTTGTCAATTTGGGAGAGTGAATCCTAATTATACTAGTCACTCAAGTGCTTTTGATACAGCTTGAATGATCAGATGAACTGCAGCCAAGTGTAGAGCATACACACTGGATTCTTGTCAATTTTAGTAAATTTTGAGATGGATGTTCTTGTTAAAAAGAAAACCCTCCAGGAACCTCTTTCGGTCCAAGTGGAACTCAATCGAGGAATCAAGGAGGGGTTTATTTTAATATGGTTACTGAAACAAATGATGATAGCAAATAAAACATGTTAAGATAAGCAAACCACAATTTTCTAATTAGACTACCACAAACCTTTCTTCACCTTTCGGCTCAAAAGGAGGCTCGTGGGGTAAGTATTAAAGTTACTTTGAAAACAATAGAAATGGAATATGGAAATGATTTTAAATCAAAGTATACTACCCTATAGATTAGTACTACATTAGAATGAAAAAAGATGAACGAAAAGCAAAAAATGACACGGACGCAAATCCCCCCAGGGGGGATGGGGAATGGGCTCAAAAGAGCCTATTCAGAATTATTTTTATTAACAGTGGTTACAATATCATCAAAATGATATAATTCCTCTTGATTCTTATACAGAATGAAACCAAGAGCTTACAAAGTGCAAAAATTAAAGATTTCAGTCAAAAAGGGAGACCCCCGGGGGGATTTAGAAGGCCCAAAAGTCACTTTCAAACAGAAGATCCTCCTATTTTATGTTATACCTGATAAAATTGAGCAATATTATTAGACTAAAATATTCCCAAAATCACTTTGAAAGTACCTTTGTGTCAGCTTACTTTTAACAAAAAAAAACTAAGTTAAAACTAGTTAAAAAAGGTAAAAAAGGAACCAAGGAAAGCAAGCTTTCCTTGGGATCTCGGCTTGCCTTTTAGGTAGCCAATATGATGTGCACTGATTTCTAGATTTATCTTTTATAACAGAAAACATAAATCTAATGCATGCAAGCTACAAATTCTCTTTAAAATTCCATGCAAAAAGGACGATTTCCCTAAAGCTAGATCTAGAATGCTTATAAAACTTTTTAAGAACAAGATATATATTATGGGCTTTGAGAAGATATATCTATGTTAAATTTACTTTAAGATAATATATCTAAACAATATCAAAGCTGTGAACAAAATAACTAGGTAAAAGAATTGATTTTGAAGGAGGAAGAGGAGGAGAGAAATGCTGGTGGCCTTGAAGATCCACCGTAGAGCTTTCAGGTGGAATGTCGAGGGACTATGCCTTTGGAAGGTTTTGGAGAGAGTGAAGAAGCAAAATAGATCAACATCCTCTCCAATCTAGGAACCTGCAGATCAGCTGAAATAAAAAAACTTGCCGAAATACTTGTGAGATCCGATTAGTACATACACAGAGATTCATAATAACATGCATATAAACTTATAGAACATGCTCAATATAGATCTCTAAACATGCATCAAAGGAAAGAGATGGCCAATAAACTTATTGAAAAGCACCTTTCCTATCAAGATTATAATAAGCTAATTATCAATCTTCGCAATGAATCCACAAGCAATCAACAAATTATGAACATAGATATAGGTTACCTCAGTAAAAAATGGCAATGATCATCCACACATACAATGGCATAACACCGTCTTGCCTCCAAAGCTTCTCTTTATTTCAAATGAAAAATAACAATAGTACAATAGTAGCAGCACCTTAATCCCAGTTCTAACTAGCTTGGAAGAGGGAGCTTGTGCCTGGATATATACAAAAACTAGGAGATCCAGCCTAGGGGGGCACAAATCCCAAGGAGACAGATCAAATCAACTGATGGAGAGTCAATCAATGTAGATCTGAAGCTGAACTGAGCCTGCTTGTCAACCAGGGGGCTGATTTAGTTGACACATCAACCCATAAACTGACACTTCAGTCCACAGAGCATCTAGGAGAGTCCACATGTGTGGAGGAGAGAGAGAGGGCACAATTCCCCATAAAGACAACTGAATATCAACTCTGGATCTGATTTGATCACCTCCTTCAGTCAAGGATTTGTCAGATCCAGTCAATCTGGTTTAGATCTGACTGATTTCAATCAAATCGGCTGAGAATCCACTGATCTATGATTTTGGATTTGCTCCATTATTCAACAATTTATTAATTAAAATAATCTATAAATGATTTTTTGGGGCTTTTTGACCTGAGTGATGGAAAATCACTCAAAACTAGGAAATAGTGGGTCCATGGGTTTACATGGTGATCTTAGCTTGAAAATGAGCACCTACATGACTGAAACTGATTATTTGGCCCACTTTTATTACAAAATCAATTTTTCCAATTAAACTATTAAAAAATAGCCTAAGTTTTGGAAAAATTAAATTTTAATAAAAAACACTGAAAAAACTAAAAAATTGAAAAATTGAAAAAACCTAGGGGGACTTAGACATGTTTGTATGACTCGACCATGATGTCTAGCATGTCTATACATTGACACATAGACTCTAATAACCTCAATAGGCCTAAATGCCAAGCCGACCACCCCAACTTTGGAGGTATGGAGTGAAAAACTCAGAAATTATCAGTCGTTTATTCAACAACCAATAATAACCAAGGGAAAAAACACCCTGGGCTGATCGGATTGACAAATAAGGTCTAAGAGACCGAGTCTTTTACAGACACTATCATGCTAGAACATTTATTACAATTCCCCCATGGGGTATGAACATGTGATATAGTACAACAAGGACTTCCCAGAAGTACTTCCAAAGGGCTTCTGAAGTCCGAACAAGTTATCCTTGTCCGGTTCACCAGGTTCACTTGATAAAAAACCACTAAGTACAACTTAGGTGGTAACAAGATCCATCATGCTGCTGGTTTTCAACTTTAGGATTAGGAGCTTCAAATTTAGTTTTTGGGTTCTTCTACTACTTTTCTCTACCCTTCAGATCTTTGGGCCCCGAGACATGGAGGGCTTGATCACAGGAGGATCTGATGATCCCCATCTAGACAAGCTTATCATGTTCACTTGTTAGGGACTCAATGAAGGCATTGAGTGCAGGCATCTTCCATCCAAGGGTTGTGAGCTTCCCAGCACAGAATGTAGAGACAAAAACTGAATAATCAGCTCTAATTTTGGAGAGTATGGTGAGGATGAGCTGATCATCCTCCTTCTCCACTTTGCATTGCTTCAACAGTAAGACAATGTGCTTGAACTTTGTGAAAAATTCATTCAAGGTCTCGAAATTGGAAGGCTGGAGAGACATCAATTCATTTTCAAGCTGGTAAACTCTCAAATCATCCTGCTTTCCATACAGGGTTTCCAGTTTGTCCCAAATTCTCTTTGGAGTCTTCAATAAGGAAAGATGGAAAAGAAGATCCCGGGAAACAGAGAGGCACAAAAATCTGAATGCTTCATCCTTCTTGTTCAAGAATCTAGATTTGTCTATTGTAGAACCAGAATCTTCTTTAGTGTCCATGCTGACCCTATAGAGTCCTCTGGAATGTATTTGGATCTCCATGTCTCCTTTCCATGAGTGGAAATTGAACGAAGTCAAAAGATCTACTAAAGAAGCCATCTGAATCTGCTGGAGCGAATGCTTTCACCTGTCAAAAACCTGAAAATCACAAAAAAAAGGGCAATGTAAGGCCAGACAACCTGCACATTTTAGTATTTCATCACACCCAGCATAGTCAATCAAGCAAGCTTAATCAACAAGTTCTTTACTTGGGGTATTAAGTGGTAAGCCTTGGATTTTGGTGCAGTGCTGGATTTTTGAGCTATTGCTCAATTTTCATGCAAGATCTGTGGAAAACCTTGTTTTTGAGAGATTTGAGCTTCGTCCCGCTGTGAGCTCTGATACCATATTAATCTGTCACAGTAATCTAGGGACTAAACACAAGTCTCATCAAAGATTAATAACAATAAGTCATGAAAATGGTGTAATTGTGCTACAAAATGAGTAGCCGCTCTGTATATTCACACAAAGAATGAGTAAAGAATGAGTAAGACAATACAAGATCATGCTGCAAGCATGAATGACAAAGCAATTCAAATTCCCAATGAGGTCATTCGAATTCAATGAGTGAGTCTAGCTTAACTGAATGTAAGCCACAATCAACACTTAAGTTAACCACTGATCAAAACCCTAATTGACTCAACTGAGCCCTAACTAAAGTTGGAGTGCAATAAATGACTGAGTCTAACTGAAAGTAGGTCAGACACATGTCACAAAAACCAACCAACAAGTGGTAGCACATCAATGACTCCAATGAACCTCGATGAGGTTAAATGAAGTGTAACTGAACATCAGAAATGGTTGGAGGTGCCCCTGTTGACTCCAGTTCATTAAATAATCAATAAATAATCAATTTAATGAAGGAAGGTGCCTTCACTACTTTGTTTAACTAATTGTAACCATCAGTTAGCAATATGGGGCATTAATGACACTTAGATCACCCCTGGAGTGATCCAGTTAGCCTCCTCGAATGTAGGAGAAGACTAAGTTAGCCTCCTTGATTGAAGGTAGGCATGGATGTGATCTAGCTGATGTCATCTAGTGCTCCTCTGATGTCAATTAAGTCAATAAAACTTAGGATAGTGGTTTAACTAGGTCAAATTAACCAAAATGAGTGTGTAAGGTGGTAAATGTCTCCAATACCATGTTCGAATTCAATTTATCTATTCACATAGTAAGGATTGTATTGGTGCCTTTGGATTCAGACGAAGACCTTAGGTTCATACCTCTATAACCTAAGTTGTGCAAGATTGTGTTATGTTCAACAAGACTACTTCTAGATTTTGAAGACTCATCATTGTATATTGTTGTCTTGATCCACCTTTGTAATATACATGGCCTTGCTTCCCGTATCATATGATGTAACCAAAGATTGTAAAGAAGCTAGTGTTCTTCTTTATTGAACATGGCATCCTCAGATATGATTTTGTATATGACTTTGATATGTATTGTTTCAGGTACCTCCCTACAACCTTAGTAACTGATTTCTCTAAGAATAAAGTTTGTAATTTATTTCGGCCATTGCTTCCCTCTGACCTCACACATTAGGGGCCATCTATTATCCTATAAAATGACACTTCTCTATTCGAGTACTGACACTCAATGTGTTGGTACACAAAAGGAAAAAATGGATAGAAGTGGAAAAAATAATATAGATGTGCATGACCTTTGATACATCATCCTCTTACAAACCTGACCTATTTTTTATAAGGTCATTAGGGTGAATTCGTGACTATTTCCATTGAAACCCATGTATCATTCATGAGTATTGACATTACAACCTGCATATACATCATTAGGGTTGGAATTCGCGGGTTTCCCTTATGAAAGTCGCATATCATACATGAATTTCTAGTATTAATAGTCGTGAATGACATAAATCAAAATTAAAAAATCTAAACAAGTTTAGTTGAGGATAGTTGGGTACTTAATCATAACTATCCCAACTTCCCCAACCATCTCGACCTTCGTAACCTCTCTCTTTCTTCATGTATAAATAGAGGGTAGGGGTTGAGGCTAAACACAATTCATTTCTAGAGCAAAGTTATACTGGTGGATTTCCTTTAGAGATCTTGGAGCAGTAGAACTCAGTGTCCTTAGTTAGTAGATGAGCACTTGTTTCGGATACTGGTTGTAATATTACCTCACTTGTTTATCAATAAAGAGTCTTTTCTTCCAATATGTGTCTTTGTACTCTTATGTATTATGATTTATGAATTGTCTTGTTATTTCATTGAAAGCATATTGTTTCATTAATCATCTATATGATATATAAGATATTGTAGGAAATATCTTGCTCTTTCGAGGTGTTGGAGATTCCCTAGAAGTTGTGGAAGCAATTTGGATTGAAGAAGAAACCTATGATCGACTGTCATAAGCAAGGTACACCTAATTTCTTCCATATTTCTCTATCAAATTCTGAAATTACTGAATGTTTGCAAGTTTATTTAGTACCTTGGTAAACCCATAGACCCTTGGTTATAAGGTTGTATTCTCTTGAACAATAGAAATGGCGAATCCACTGGGGATTCGAACCTGTTATGGGTCTATTGAGGTTTGGAAAATCGCAAGTAACAACAGTTAGGGATTCTCCTCAATAAACGTTCCCAACTAGCTCGTTACTGTTTGGTATGGGGAATTCGTCCAGTTTACGGTATGGCTACCATAGGTCAAGTAACAAATTAAAGGTTTTACCGGTTACGGCCCGGTCCACCGTATGTTTTTAGTTTTTTGTGTTTAAGTTATGATATGCAAGTTCCTAGCTAAAAATTCAAATTGATAGAGATAACAAGGAGTGTCACAATGTGATGTGCATCTTCTTACCTCTCATCTTAACTCTCTCGCATCTAAATCACACACAGCAAAAAACTAAATTTAACTAACTAACCTATCCCTAGGGAGCAAAATTATCATTTATCAACGAGTAATGTATTTATGCGCATGCATTAAGAAAAATTATAGATAGTTGTTACTTATTTCAGAACACATGAACATTAATAGAAATATGAACAACAAGATAGCTTATTGTTTATGACAACCTTCATTACTCACAGTGGAAATTTCACAAAATAAACTGGATTGCATTCATAACATGGAAAGAAAATAATTGAGTTAGAATGATCTCATAGTTAATGGAAGTAAGCTGAAAACAAAATAGTTCACATTCAACTTATCCATAGAAAAACATTTGAAACATTCCACCAAGCTTTCTCCAGCAAGAAACTTGTAATTCTTTATTGCAAAAGGAAATAGTTCTTCTCAATATATTCTCACAAATGATCTAGGAAAAAGTCCACTCTCTATCTAAACTCTCCTTTATTTATACAAAAAAGCAAATCCTTTGGGCTGCCCCTCGATGACCTTTGGGTTACCCCAACCTTTCAGTTATAATTTTTTTGTCTTGTAGTATGTGCCCATAATTTATACAACATGTTATATTTTAAATAAAAATTTAAGAGCACTTTATGAAGAGGGACCAGCTTGGTTGCTGATGAGCTTTTTCCAAGCCTGGGCCTTTGCTGCTATCGATCTGCTCAATAATCTATTGGTCTTTTTGAGATCCTGTTAACCTCAGACTTTCACTTTCTTATTTTCTTTTCTTTATCTCTGCTTCCTCATTTCTCTTTCTCTCCTCCTCTTCCTTCATTGCTGCTTCCTCCACAGCTCTCTTTCTTTCTTCTTCTTCATTCTTTAACCAACTCTTTCTCATAAACACAACATGTTCTTAGACCATTAAGATTTTACCAAAATAACAAAACTGTATCAATCTATTTACCTCCTCCATATGCATTCTATAAAATAAAATATAGACAGTATTAATTCATGAAAAGAAAGAATGACAAGGCAAAGAAATCCTGCAAGTTTGTGTCTTGAAATCCTCTAAGTCCACTATCCAAAACTAAAATCACAAGCCCGATAGAACAGACTCTTCATCTCAATCCAGGCCGCATCTGGACTAACTTGAAATCCTCCAATGAAAGCATGAACCATAACAATGTAATCGCGAATCCTCAAAACACCGAACCCTAAACTACTTCATCTAAAAAAAACCTTGACTCGACCAAAATCCATGGAAAACCTCCGCCATCCCATAAAATAGAGTAAAAGGACACAAAATCGTTGGGAAAACCATTGTCGAAAGGATAATTTGATCGACAGCTGCAACGACAGATTCACAAATGCATTAGCAGGTTAGTTCACTAGACAACCGCAACGATGGGCCACAAACAAACTACGGGTTCCGCGACAAATTAAATCTATCGGTGATCAAAAACTCTAAGGCTAAAGGTCGGAGCTTCAATCCTAAGCACATCCGTAGTGTCGGCGATGCAAGCCTAAGTGCTGTTGTGTTCATGTATTGGAGATCGGAGAGACTACCTACTAAACACATCGGCACCGGTGAGCAGAAGGACTAACCCCGATACTCTTTGTAGTTTCAGAAATATAAAGCACTAAATACCACCGGTATCATGTATCGGAGATCAAAACTACTAACCAATAATGCATTGGCAGGTCAAAACACTAAACATCGGAGAGATAGTTTGATCGACACCCGCAACAGCGGATAACAAACTAATTATGGGTTTCGTGGATCACAAAACCGACAGCGATCGGGAGCTCTAATAGCTATGTATCAATGACTCAAAACTCAACGCTGCCGCCATGTCGGCAATGCAAAGGACTAGCCCTCTGGTCACAGTAAAAAATGGTTCCGATAGCGATAAAATAAACAGTGTCAACAAAAAGGTTTAAATGATAAAATGACAAAGGGGTAAAGGCCACGGATCGACGAAAATAAGAACTATTCATTGTTTCCCTCCCGAAATGTCAGCAGCATAGAGAACTAATGCCCCGACTCAACTTCAACTGACTTCCGACAGCGATCGAAAAAAAAAAAAAAACGTTAAGTGTTCAAAAGCCTTATGGCTGGGAAACGGTAATATTAGTTCGTTTAACCTCCGAAACAGCGGAAAAAATAGTCAACCAATCATCCGATTTCCACATCAAAAAATCCAAATTTATAGAAGAGGAAAAACAAAGTTTAGGAACCCAAACAATCCAAGGCTATATAAAATTGAAAGGAGGGTCCAAAATTTTAGAAAATTTGGGACAAAGGTTGCAGTTGCAACAATTGGCAACTACCTGATGAACATAGATATCTGGACAGCTTCTTCTTTGAGTAACAGACTGTTTTGACAATAAATACCAACATGCTGAATTTCCCAAATGACAGATGTATGCACTTTAATCATTGATGATAGTCCAATTTAGGGATAATGGGAACCAAGATTTCAAAGTCTAGATAACTCTTTTGAGGCCAGGGATATGAATTTAATTTTTAACCTCCGTCTTCAGGTAGCTCCCAGCCTGGACACCACTGGATTGTAACATATGGTAAACATAAATATTCATTTGTTCCTCATTCCCATGCCATTTTGCACTTTTGTGCTTTTGGACCTTTTGTCCTATCTGAGTCCTCCTGCATGCCTTCTTTCTGAATTTTTTATTCAGGCTCCTCTATTCATAGTGTCCTTTTGTGTGAGAGATGTATTGATTTTTTCAGCTCACAGACGGGCAAGAACTTTGGCAATATTGTACTCATATGGTTCAGTACTTTGCTTTGATACATATTGCTTTTTTAAGATATTTTGACTCTTATTTTCCTTTGGGCCTTCAATTCTTGGCATGGGATCATTTAAATATAATATACTATTTACCTTGCTTCCTCTCCATGGGTCTTTTGCTGTCACCCCCTAAGAGATTTTTTAAATGTGAGATGTATGGAGCCTCGAAATAGTATTCCAGACCTTTTGATACTGAGTTATTTTACAAGGATTAAGTAGGACTTCAATGTGTTCATAGCCATTTAGGAAAACTGCTAAACTAGAAGAAGTTCTTTCACATAAATCAATAGTACACAGTCTTATAATCAAGGATTTTAGTTAATCTAGAATTTTGATGAACTCCATGCAATCAAAAGTTTGCTTTTTTATTAAAATCAATCAAACCCTAACTAAAATAAACAAAAATAAGCAAATCAAAACAAAACAAAGCAATCAGTTTATTTATGTACAAGACAACCAAGAAATAAAAATCAAGAAACATAAAGTTGGAGAACTAAACCAAGAACTGGTAAGTTCTCTTCCCACCCCTATAAATCTTGCAACTTGTGAGTTGAGGGGCTAGGCTTAATTGCAATTTGAAAATGCCTACCCATTATCTAGCTCTACCTAACTTGAATTAAAAACTACATTTGAAACTAAATCTACTATTTCACAGTCAATCTCATCAGCCCGTGAAAATCGAAGGAGATCGAGTTGGGTGTCTGGTGTACTACTGGCTTCTTCAGCTAGGTAATTTCTCGGTTCCAATTCAATGAAGTAATTTCCCAACACATAATTCACTGGTTCATTTTTTCCCTCGAACTGAGTAACATTGTACTTCATGTGAGGCTCTCTTAATATTTTTATCTGACTGGGACTTCCCTTATGAGACAACCATAGATGTGACCAATCTAATGCAAAGTATCCTTCTAGCCTTGCTAACCAATCTCAACTCAAAACAAGTCCATAAACATCAAGTATGTCTGCTACTACAATATCGATGTACTGACATACCTTCTCATTTGTAGATAAGCGAATTAGAACATCTTCCATTTCTTCTATTACTTTCACAGCTGTCCTGTCTAATTGAATAACCTGCCAAGTGGATGGTTTAGGCTGTCCATTAATTTTCTTGTAGACTGAAAGTGGCATAACATTGATTGATGCCCCTGATTCTACTAAACAGTTGTGCACATTATAGTTGAAAATCTCAAAATTTAGGAGAAATGGTGGGGTTTTAAACTTAGACTTACCTCCCACACTTGCTTCAACAACTTCTTCTTTAGGTTGGTTGTCAGTAGGAAGCTCTTCTTCTGGTTCTTCAAGCGCTTTCAACAATTTTTCTTTCTGCTAAGGTACATTACACATTTCAAATAATGAGATATCTACCTTAGCCTTTTTAATATCTTCCACAATATCATACCCCATCTCAGGTGCTTTGAGATTCTTCTTGACATTATCAACCTTGTCTTCAATAGGCTTAACAGGCATGTTAATTTTCTTTGGGTCTTGACTTGAAATGGTAAATTTAGGTATTTTAACAGTTGTAGTGTTCTTCTGTATCTTCTTCATATTTTCCTGAAGTTTCTTAATATTCGGAAGTATTGAATTGTCCTATTTTAACAAACCCTGAATTCTTGTTGTCACATTGGTTTTTGATGTTTCCTCTTGTTTCAGAGAAACTTCCTCTTCTGTATCAAACATTGAGACATAGTCCCATAAAACCAGAGTATCTTCCTCTTGTTTTTCTGTGGATTGATTATCTTTTTCTTCCTCCTTATCAGTTTTTGTTAGTTTGGAGTCCAATAACTGATTCATTACCAACGTCATAGAATTTATCCATTGGGGGCAATTCTTCTCAGAATGAGGCTGTTGATGAAAGGTGCAAAAATTATCCATGCCTACATCAGTTAAATTCATTGCTGCAGGACTGTGTGGAGGAGGTTTAGGTTGATTGTTGTCCTCCCTCTTTTTATAGTAAGGTTTATATGATTCACAAGCTTCCTTTTCTAGGTCTATCACTCTGTTGGATAGCTTCTGCATCATCTTCAACATCCCTTCAAAATCCTGTGACCGCTCATCCTTAGGTTTAGTCAGTAATAAAGGTTTCTTACCTCCAATTTTTTTTTCTTCCGACTGCACAGGATAATTTTCTATGCTCTCCATCTCAGCCTCTACCCTCTCAGCTTCTTCATAGGTTTCCGATAATGTAGGTTTGACTGATATCTTAGCAAACATGGCCAAGTTAGGCCCTAGAGCTGAAGTATAATATTCAATCAGAACTTTTTTCAGATGGCTTATCAGCTGTAGTAAATTTTTTTAGATAAGAAACAAATCTTTGAGTGAAATTATGCACTTTTTCCTTCCTTTCTTTCTTTAAAGCGTATAACCCTTTCATTAAAGCTGCATGAGTTTTCTGAATTACATATTTACTTCTAAATATTCTCTCAAATGTGTCCTAGTCTGTGATTGAATTTGCAGGAAGAGCAAAATACCATGAGGTTGCTGCTCCTTTCAGGGTGTGTGGAAACAATCTACCGACCACATCTTCATTCTCTCCTGCTCATAGTCCTTCTATAGCCAAATACAAACTTTGCAAATGATCATCTACTAGAATCTTTTCACTTGGGTCAAACTTAGGCAACATTTTGCCAAAATCTTGAGGCAAATCATGCAAGGGATCTACCAGGTTTAAAGGAGACCTAGCTTTCCAAGCAGGTGGTGGAGGTGGTTGGTTTGCATTTACATGAGACATGATTTTGAGTGGAGAATGAGGTGGTGACTGAATAGGGGTATGAACAGGTGAACAGTAAGGTGTATCTAGGTTCAACTGATTCAAAGGTTGGTCAACTTCTTGTAAGGCTGCTTCTACCATTTCTTCAAGATCTTCTAACAACCCTGAGTCTTCTAATTTAGGGCGATCTTTCTTCTGATACTCTCTTCTAGGTAAGACAGAAATGTTAGGTAATCCTCCAATTTTTTTCGCATATGCCCGAGTGATTCTTCTTAAATCATCAACCACTTCGTTATCTACAGGATACAGATACCCTTTCTCTTTAGCTTTAGGAGTGGATTTGTGAGACAAACTACTTTCAAAACTGTCACCAGTGGAATAATTTCAAGGAAATGAGTTTCCTCAGCCAACCATGCACTGGTGGCCCTCCTTCTAACACCAAAAACTATTGAGGCCTGGAAAATCGCAGGTAACAATAGTTAGGGATTCTCCCCAATAAGCATTCCCAACTAGCCTGTTACTGTTTGGTATGGGGAATCTGTCCGATTTACGGTCCGGCTACCGTAGGTCAAGTAACAAATTAAAAGGTTTTACTGGTTACGGCTCGCTCCACCATATGTTTCTAGTTTTTTGTGTTTAAGTTATGATATGCAAGTGCCTAGCTAAAAATGCAAATTGATAGAGATAACAAGGAGTGTCACAATGTGATGCACATGTTCTTACCTCTCGTCTTAACTCTCTCGCATCTAAATCACACACAGCAATAAACTAAATTTAACTAACTAACCTATCCCTAGGGAGAAAAATTATCAGTTGTCAATGAGTAATGTATTTCTGTGCATGCATTAAGAAAAATTACAGATAGCTGTTACTTATTTCAGAACACATGAACATTAATAGAAATATGAACAACAAGATAACTTATTGTTTATGACAACCTTCATTACTCACAGTGGAAATTTCACAGGATAGAATGGAGTGCATTCATAACATTGAAATAAAATCACTGAGTTAGAACGATCTCACAGTTAATGGAAGTAAGCTGAAAACGAAATAGTTCACATTCAACTGATCCATAGAAAAACATTTGAAACATTCCACCAATATTTCTCCAACAGGAAACTTGTAATTCTTTATTGCAAAAGGAAATAGTTATTCTTACAATATACTCTCACAAATGATATGGGAAAAATTCCACTCTCTATCTAAACTCTCCTTTATTTATACAAAAAAGCAAAACCTTTGGGCTACCCCTCGATGACCTTTGGGATACCCCAACCTTTCAGTTATAATTTTTTTGTCATGTAGTATGTGCTCGTAATTTATACAACAAGTTATATTTTAAATTAAAATTTAAGAGCACTTTATGAAGAGGGACCAGCTTGGTCGCTGATGAGAATTTTACAAGCTTGGTCCTCTACTGCTATCGATCTGCTCAATAATTTGTTGGTCTTTCTGAGATCCTGCTAATCTCAGACTTTCACTTTCTTCTTTTCTTTTATTTATCTCTGCTTCCTCATAACCACCCATCCTCAAAACACCGAACCCTAAACTGCGCTCTTCATCTCAGAAAAAACCTTGACTTAACCAAAACCCACAGAAAACCTCCGCCATCCCATAAAATAGAGTAAAAGCACACAAAATCGGGAGGAAAACCCTATTGATAGTTGAAAAATATAATCGTCGAAAGGATAGTTTGATCGACAGCTGCAACGAAGGATTCACAAATGCATCGGTAGGTTAGTTCACTAGACAGTCGCAACGGCGGGCCACAAATACACTATGGGTTCCACGACAAAATAAATCTATCGGCGATTGAAAATGATAAAGCTAAAGGTTGGAGATTCAACCCTAAGCATATCCGCAGTGTTGGCGATGCAAGACTAAGTGCTGCCGCGGTCATGTATCGGAGATCGGAGAGACTACCTACTAAACACATCGGCACCAGTGAGTGGAAGGAATAACCCCAATACTCTTTGTAGTTTCGGTGATATAAATCACTAAACACTTCCAGTATCATGTATTAGATATTGAAACTACTAACCAATAATGCGTCGGTAGGTCAAAACACTAAACATCGAAGAGATAGTCTGATCGACAGCCACAAAGGCAGATAACAAACTAATTGTGGGTTCCGTGGATCACAAAACCATCGACAATCGAGAGCTCTAATAACTATGTATCGGCAACTCAAAACTCAAGGTTGCCGCCATGTCGGCAATGCAAAGGACTATCCCTCTGATCACAGTAAAAAATGGTTCCGATAGCGGTAAAATAAATAGTGTCGGCAAAAAGGTTTAAACAATAAAACGACAAAGAGGTAAAGGCCACGGATCGACGAAAATAAGAATTGTTCATTGTTTCCCTCTTGAAACATCGACGACATAGAGAACTAATGCCCCGACTCAACTTCAACTGACTTTCGACAGTGATCGAAAAATAAAAATAAAAATGTTAAGTGTTGTGTAGAGGGGGCTAATTACCTCCTAAATGTCATCATGTAATTATAGTTTAAAAGATAAATAAATATTAACAAATAGGTAGTTGGAGCGGGTACAACCGCTCCAACCTACCTCATAATGTATAAATAATTACCAAAGATAATGAAAAGACGGATTTGGACGTCCTTTCCCATATTTCTTTGTCTTTGATCGCTGTGTATGAATCTAATGTATGCTTGAATAAGGTTGAAACCCTAGACTTCAACATTGGCGCCGTTGCCGCCTCTATCCGGTCTGGGTGACAGCAGCAGCGGATGGAGGTGGTCGAACCTAAAGGAGAAGCTGTCGTGAAGATGAAATACTGCTCGTGCATTCGGGAATCTGAAAGGAGAAGTTTAAAGAGAATGCATGTGCGTTGATGAAGAAATATTAGGGGAGACAAGCTGGTCGCATATTGATGCTCCTGCCAAAAGAAAGATATGTTATTTATTTACCTGTTAGTTGCTTGAAATAAATTGTATAGTGATGCATGAGTCGTGATCAATGTATAATGAGGATGGAATAGCTTGCAAGAAAGTTGTTTGTGCATGGATAAAGAAATTCTATGTTGGAAGGTTGAATTATCATTGTGTTCAGCAGCGTGACACTGGTTCTGCGCCAGCAACTTCTCTTGAATTCAATCGACCAGAATTCTCGCTGGGTTTTTGCTTTGACCCGATCTTGAATTCAATTAACTAGTTAGAATGGCGGGAGGAACGCCCTTGTTTCCGGATTTGGGAAAGCACTGCAGCAAGCTGTTCTGCAATCAGTTAGATTTCCTTCCTTTCCTTTGCGACGGATGCAACAGATTCTTCTGCCCAGATCACCGGTCTTACAGCAATCACCAGTGCCCTATCGGCAATATTCGCGATCGCGTGGTTGACATCTGTCCCACATGTTCCTCTTATGTATTACGAGTTCTGAATGAGGATGCTTCCGTGACGCTGCGCAGGCACGCCGAGTCTGGCGACTGTAATCCCAATAAGGCGAAGAAGGTACCGTCTTGCGAAGAAGGTAATGTTCGTGAATTCAATTGTCTGCAAGACTGCGTGCTAAAGACGTGTCTGAGACACCGTTTTCCTTCGGATCACTCCTGTCCTAGCGACAACGGAAGCTAGAGGACAAAGGGTAATGTTAATGTCAATGTCAATGCCAATTCCAGCTCAACAAAATTGAATCACGATCATCCCCGATTCCAGATCACTTGGCAGCCGACGACACGTTATTCATTCCAAGTGTAGCTTCAGTACCGACTATGGTAGTCGGCTTCACACTGACTAACGTTTAAAATGACATGCCAGTCGGTCGCTCCTCCTCCAAGATCGCACGTTGAGGTCGTGACGCCTTCGCAGGAAATGGGCTGAAGTTGTTTTCAAAGGAGTGAACGCAGCGGCGATAAACTGCTACCTGGCACCGACTCGTCGTGTCGACCAAGCCACCGACTAGCACACTTGGCCATCGACCCGACTGACCTTGTCGACCATCATTTCGTCGACCCTGTCCCGACGTCGGATCAAAAATTTTGATGCATCATGAGAGGTAACAGTATGGAGTTGTTTATTTTGTGTTAAATACCTTGCCTCCTTGTTGACTGAGCATTGATTAAGTTGAAAAAAAAAATATGGTCGATTTTTTCTGTGGGTCCAATCTCACTTTGGTCGGCATTTCAAGTGGTCGATATGAACATGTCGGTTGGAGCAGGTCGGTTGGGTTGGAGCAGGAAATTCATACTCTCACGATAGAACAACACAACGACGATGACATTCAAGCAAATATCATTCACCTACACAGCGAAGCGCTTCAATGAACATGATGACAATGCACCCCTCATTATCAAAATGCTGAAACTGTTCCTAGGTTGTGACCTCGGAAAGCCAGAAGACAGAGAAATGACATAGGAAGTCGAAGAGCCAAGAGGCCCCGCATGCCTGAACCGATGGAGATGCCAGTCAGATGAGCCCGGGTGAGGCTTTAAACCAAAAGGCCTAGTTGCGGAAGAATATGGTTTCCCACCGTTGTGAGAGGATGAGACTTCGATGGACTATTGTCAGATTGAAGATGGAGGATGAAGAGTAACCAGTCACAGTAGAGCCTTGTACACATGCATTTTCCTATCAAGCTGGCGGCTGTTGCGGCTGAGTTACCTATGCAGACCGGTATGCATGGTTGATGCACAGTGAGGACTACTCCGCAGTAGCAGAGACCCAGGACGTTGATGCAGTTTTCTTTGTTTTCTTCGGGAAGAAGAAACATTTTGTTTGTGGGGGAGATGTAGAGGGGGCTAATTACCTCCTAAATTTCATCATGTAATTATAGTTTAAAAGATAAATAAATATTAACAAATAGGTAGTTGGAGCGGGTACAACCGCTCCAACCTACCTCATAATGTATAAATAATTACCAAAGATAATGAAAAGACGGATTTGGACGTCCTTTCCCATATTTCTTTGTCTTTGATCGCTGTGTATGAATCTAATGTATGCTTGAATAAGGTTGAAACCCTAGACTTCAACATGTTGAAAATCCTTATGGCTGGGCAGTGGTAATATTAGTTCGTTTAACCTCCAAAACAGTGGAAAAAATAGTCAACCAATCATCTGACTTCCACATCAAAAAATCCAAATTTATAGTAGAGGAAAAACAGAGTTCAGGAACCCAAACAATTCCAGGCTAGATGAAATTGAAAGGAGGGTCCAAAATTTTAGAAAATTTGGGAAAAAGGTTGCAGCTGTAGCAGGGTCCTTTCTTTTTGCTTCCTTACCAGTGTTTCTCTATTTGATCTTGTGATTGATTTGTTTTGATTTTACCTTTAATTTTCAACGTTTTATGTTCAGAACCTTCATGTTATTCATTTTTCTCTTTGAAAAAATTTGACAGCATTCATGGTTTGCTTTGGTAACAATCATGTATTGTCTGTTATATTCGCGGGTTGATTCGGTGACAGTCGCGAATGGTACGCGACCTGCCTTGATGATAGTCATGAATTTCCTGTAGGTGTCTATTGGTATATAAGGTTTTTTCTTGTTCTTGTTTTTAATATTCTTCATCTGCTTGTTAAGGCTCTTATTTAGCATGATACTGTAATTTTAGGTGTGTACGTTTCACTGGTTGCTTGATTAGTTAAGTATTTTGAGTGATTTTGATTTGACTTTTTCATTTGTGAATGGGTTGGGTCTCTCCCGCTTGGTTTTTGGTCTGAGTGCTTGTGTTTTTGGGTCATTGATCAGTCCTTTAAGACACTAGTATACTTTGTACATTTTTTCTAGTAGTCGAAGTCTATCATTCTTTCCATATTTTGGATCTATTAGTCCTTGTAAGTCAATAGCTCCACTAAGTCTAGGGTTTGAGTCATTTATGTCTGTTTGGTTAAAGTGCGTCACTGTAGGGTTTGACTACTATCATTTACAATTATATGATCAGATTGTTTATTTCACTCAAAGTGCATTTAGTTGCATATAGTTTTTGAGTTTTTTTTTTAAGGAAAGAATAAAAAACATTGTTTCATTTTGCATTAGTTGTTCTTTTCACTATTTTTTTAGAAAAAAATAAAAAAAATTAAGTCTTGTAGTTTCTCATGTTGTTTAAAATTTCATTAGCTTTCATTTACAAAGAAAAAGAAAAGAAAATCTGCATTGTTAATTACATTCACTTTGAGAATTTTTATACATTATTTGCTTTCATTTTGTTGTGTCTATAATACCATTCAGTCTCATTCCGCTACCTTTGACTAATACAACCCATTAAAAAGAACGTTTAATTAAAATTTACTAGTAACTTTCTTTTTATAGGTTCATACATCAACTAGCTTAGGCTAGGTTTTTGGGCTAGGAGTTTAAAATGTCCAAAAGCATTTGATTTCAAATGTATTGGCCTTTTATTAGGTAAATCCTATTTTACAAGAGATAATTTGGAAATATCCTCTCACACATAATTTAAGCACAAGGCCATGTCAGAAATCGGTTGAGGAGGTAACCCTCCACTTCCATGTCCGATTGTTTACTAGAATTTTTATGCGTTTGGGGATTTTGTCAATACCACTTCTTGGGCCCCGTGTGGTGTCGGTGTTGACAAGGTTTTGGGTTTAACTACCCTACCCATGTATAAGGATCAGGATTGTGGCTGTTCCGTCGGACTCTCAGTGTAGATATGGGATCCTTAGTCTCTAGACACTAGGATCTTACATAGGTGGTATTGGAAGCCTATTTTTAGTACTCCTAGAATGGACTTGGAAGGTAACCTCAGTAGAAAATTTGGGAGGGTGGTTGGGTGATTTTAGTACTTGCACCTAGAAACATCTTCACGAGATGCCAAGTAACCATCCTTCGATCTTCATTGGTTGGACTTGGGCCCTAATCATCCCAGGATTTCCTTTGGAAGGTTTATCTTCTATCTGGTGTGTTTGTGTTACTTAGAACATTTTTAGTGAGTCAAATTTATAGCTCTGGAGGACCAATCTCTTTGTAGGTCAAAAATATTGAAAAATCTTCCTCCATCTATTACAATGGAGCCTCCAGCGCTACCTCAAAGGCAGAGACTAGATACTGATGGTTCTTTTGAACCAGTAGGTGTTAGTGATGTTCTAGGTGAACTGGAACTTAGGATTAACAAGGAAGAAACATCAACAATAGAGATAAAATACTTCCAGGCTGACGACTTTGTAAGAAATTTTAATCCACCTCTAACAGATATGAATGATCCTGTGATAGTCCAGGTCCTCCCTTTTAATTCACATGTTATTGGTGTTCCTTTGAGTAGAGCTATGTCTAGCTCGAGAGAAGGTATTTCTACCCCATCTTCATCCATCTTGGCTGGTGGAGTCCCACCTCCCCCAGTAGGTTCTCCAAGACCTAATGCATCTACTACACCCATTTCACCAAGTGCTTGAGTGGTTCAAACCTCAACTCCCTCTAATGTAGTAGATCTCTCTAGTGGGGTGGTCACTGGGATTTCTAGTGCACCTTTTTCTTCTCCTTCCTTTATGCAAAGTGCTCAGAGTGGTCTAAGTGGATCCTCCTTGTTCGTCCTGGGTTTTCCGTGGAATGGGGGGCATATTCCTCCATCCACTCCTTATGTAGGCCCTTCACCTGCATATGTGGGCATGTCGTCTCGAAGCAAAAATGATTTTGGTCATAATTTTCAGACACCTGGTCAGGTTCCAACCCCTTTCATGGGCTCTCCATTTTCACTTTTTAGTGGAGGGATACTTGCTCTTGTGTTTTGTTGTAATCTCACAGATCACATAAGGTTACCAATAATACATACAAAAATACATAGAATATTCACAGATACAAGAGACAAGAACTGATAAGATGAATAGATTATATTATTCTCAATAGATCATACAAAGCCAAGAACTGAACTACTTTCTTGAGTGGCTCAACAACCTAATATACAGGTTACAGACAGTTACAATCATAACTACCTGTCGGTTCACCGAACCGACGCGACTATTAGTTAACAGACTAACTACTGTGTTTACTCAGCCGACCGACGTAGTCGGTCTCTCGACTTAGTCGGCTGATCGACTAAGTCGGTCTTCGTTCAAGTCGACTTATGTCGACTTGCTCCTTCTACATCTCCCCCACAAACAAAACATTTCTTCGTCCCGAAGAAAAGGGGAGGTAAAAAAATAGATTAGAAGTACAAAAATAGATTGCAAAGGGAGACTGCTACTGAGGTGGGCTGTGTAGGCGAATAGTTGGTCTCTTCTGCACACAGACTTCGACTATTGCTGGTGCTGTGATGGCAAGCTGGTGTTGAAAGTACGTCCATGTATGCAAGGATTTCTGAATGTCGATAGTCAGAGTAGTAAGATTTGAGAGTACCGACATCTTCTCTACCATTGCCATTTCTGCAATATTTTCCATGTTGGGGCCCAGCAGCTGATTGTGTTCCTCCGCAGTCTCAAGGAGTCTCTTCATCTGCGGACAGATGTTGTCGACTTTCTCCAAGTTGGGAAGGGCGTGCTGAACCCACTGGTGTGCCTCACGTTCCAAATGCTGCAGCTTAGTGTTTTCCATCACTATTTGATCTTCGATTGTCTGCCTCAGTTCTGTCTCAGTCGACTTCCTTCTTTCCAAGGCCTGAATGCCTTGTCTGGTCTGCCTCGTCTGACTATAGACCTGCCCATAATGAGTAGGCCAATCTCGGAGTACTTCCTCAGTTACAATGGATTCCTCCATGTGGTCTTGTAGAAGTTTGTGAGCCTCCGAGAATGCGGTGTGTTGAGTCAGGAGCAGTCGGACAGTTTCTTCTTTTTTCCCGGCCTTAGTCTCGTGGAGGTGGGTCTGTATGGTCGACACCAAACATTCAAACAACTGATATGCTCTGTCCAGCGGTCGGTCGGTAGCAGCTTCGATAGGTCCTGAGGTAACAGTTTGTACAAGAGACCTGCACTTGTCGAGGAACTCGACTTCTTCTGTCTCCTTATCCTTGAGCTGTTGCCTTAGTCGGTTCGTCCTCCTCTTCGACTCTTTTGCGAGGGTGTTGAGTAGTTGGCCAACCTCTGAGTCGGTCAACGAGCTTACATCCCGTAAGCTGATCCTTAGCTGATCGGGTCTAGGAAGACGTTCTGTTGGCTCCTTTGCTTGCTCTGTTGGTTTGTCGGGAGGACCTGCAGAAGTGGAAGGTGGATCAAAGGTCGAAGGGGTGTGTGTTGGAGGGGTTGGTTCAGTGGTCGGGGGTTTTTCGGTTTGGGGAGGTGGTATGTCCACCTCCGGCTGTGGTGATGATGGTGGTCTCAGTTGTGAATCAGGCGGTGGTGGAGGTGGTGGAGATGATGGTGGTGGGGGTGATGGGGGTGGGGAGGAAGGGTTTCCTGATCCTGGTGGTGATGGAGAATGGTGTTGGGGACTTTGGTCGGAAGATATAACGTCTTCTTCCGGTGGGACTTGGTAGTCGGTGAAGGTCTGTTCATGTCCCACAATGTCACCACCATCATGCACCCTTGTAAGTACAGTTGTTTGGTGTGCGTATGTCTTTTTGGCTTGCTTTAAGGGGAGTTGTTGTCTTGATTGTCTGCGCTGTTTTGAACAGTGCAGGCAGTGTTGCAAAGAAGGCTCTAAGCTCCTGGTCAGAGCTTGCCCTGGCTCTGAGTGCCTCAGGGATAACTCTTGCAAAGTCTTCGGGGGACATGTCGGCCTGCTGCACTGGTGCTTGCTCCTCGATGATTTTAGTCGGAGATGGATGGGGAGGAGTTGTTACCAGGTCGACCACATCTTCGGACAGTGGTGTTGTTTTGGCCTTCTTCGGCCGACCTTCGGGTGCTCCTGCTTCGACAAAACGTTGAAACTGGGTTTCAACAGTTACTTTATTTGCTCTGGCATCCTCGACAATATCGAGTGCTGAGGCTGCTAGTTCGTCTTCGTCATCTGTGGAGTCAGCAAGGACAAGCTTGCGCTTACCTTTGCCTTGCTGACGTTTTTGCAGTTTGATGTTCCTTCTGGCAATGGCGATCTCCTTTTCCAGTTTCTTGAGAATGCTCCGAGACACAGCATACTCAGGGTTGTATTCCTCGACTTCTCTTGTCGGGGTCTGAGCGGGGTCGACCGTCTGAGTAGCCGGGGGAGCTGTTTGTTGTACTGGTTGTTGTGATGGTGGTGGTGTCTGGTGTTGCTCGGTCGGAGGGTCCACGACTGGTGCAGTCGGATGCTTCACTATTAAGTGCACCCGACCAGGAGTGCCAATTGGAGTGTCCTGCGTCACAAAAGTGCTGATATACAGGTGCAGCTCGTAATCTTCCTCCTTCTCCTGGTCGGTCAGAGGTTCGACTATAGAGAAGTCGACCTGTTTTGCAGCCTCTGGGATTTGAATTTTGGTTTTTGTCTGCCTAGACAACTCCCGAAAGATCTGCTCGACTGTGGGATAGTAGTCGAGGTCCCTGGTATTGGAATCCTGAGTGTTTGATGACCATACGGATGTATGGTCGAGCTCCAGCTGGATGTGTGAGTCGGATGGGAGGTGTCGGCGGATGTTCTGGGGCACCCTCCACCTTGTCATGCGCAGCTTAAGCTGCTGGAACCAGTTTTCCATAAAGACCTTCCCTTGGTTGAGTTCATGCACAGTTCCTTTTTGGGAAAAGGGTTTGAACCTGTGCATCTCAAACCTAGTCGGCTCTCGGAAGACAGGACTGCCTTCCGGACAGATATAATACATTGCAATCCAAATAATTAAGGAGGGGAATTTGATAATACCTCCTGTTTCCTGACAGCGCTCGCATATGGTCTTAACCAAGTCTGCAAGGTAGTCTGCCCATCGAAAAATGCGGCCGTTGTTTGCAATCTGGTCGACGGCGTCCAGCATTTCTAGCTTGAGGTCACTGCTGCGACCAGCCAAGGTGAGAGTAATGGCGATGATTTTTGCCACAATCTGTGGAGTGCGTGCCTCGATCTGACTGATCATCAGACCCTTGGAGTTCTTGCCCGACGTCGAACCTGTAAAGTGTTCGACTAGTCCTTCCTTGATCCCAATGGGGACCGGGTCACCCTGATTTGATAGACCAGTCAGTCGGGAGATAACATCTCCATTAATGTCGACTGGTCGGTCAAAGTAAAATCTGCCGTTGTGGTAACGACTGATGATGAATTTGACCGCGGCTTCCTTTGTACCAGTGAAGCTGGCCATGATAGGTGCATTTGCATAGGCATATATGGTGCTATGCCTAACTTTCTCAGCCTGCGGGGTCATCCGTCGGTCTTCAAACGCCCATTCTTGAATCTCCGTCCATAGCTTTTGAAACGAACCCTCCTGGACTTTCACGTTTTGGATTTGCTTTAGTCGCTGGAGTAGGGGTGAGTCTGCTGCTTGAAGTTCTTGAGCCTTAGCCGAAGCTCTGGTGCGTTTTGGTGCCATGGTTTCTGACTGCTCAGACTGGTC
>LPNX010453674.1:32872-46312 GCA_001517045.1 Pseudotsuga menziesii
GGCTGTAGTAGGCTTTGCCTTCATTGCTGGGTATTGAATTCGATCAACGGGTTCTTAATATACCCTAGCTACGGCGTTTCTACTTCGACCTGCAACTTGTGGGGGTGCTGCTCTAGCTATTTCACCGCGGGTGCTACCTTTGCTTTTGTTGATGGAACCAGATCAACCGTCCCCGCTATTGGCTTTCAATCTCGATATGGATTTCGCTCACGGACAAATATCGATCACGATCAGGAACATCAGAATCTTTAGCTCAGCCACTAAATATTGTTTGCCCCAACTACACCGTCCAGCAACATGTTTGTAAATGTGTTCTAAATAGATCATGATTGTTTGCTTAATATAATAAAGACCAGCAACTCATGTTTTATCTGTCTCAGTGTTCATTTGAGTTTTGTTTTTTTCAATCTACAAACTGGTATCAGTGTCTCGCTACTTGGTATTAGAGCTTGGTTGTAAAAGAGCATAGGGTTGAGGGCTGTGGAGGTGTAAACTCTGGTTATAAAAAAGCATAATTAGTTTTTGGTAATATGTTTTATATTACCAAGTAAATGTTATATCATCAAATAGTGATGTAAATGTTGGAAGTAAATTATAAACCCTAATTTAGAAAAATAGTAAAAAATTAAGATGACAAATCCTA
The DNA here is from genome assembly GCA_001517045.1 of Pseudotsuga menziesii. Taxonomy (NCBI): domain Eukaryota; kingdom Viridiplantae; phylum Streptophyta; class Pinopsida; order Pinales; family Pinaceae; genus Pseudotsuga; species Pseudotsuga menziesii. The sequence continues at coordinate 33,516 of LPNX010453674.1, forward strand.
AAACGACAGTTTGGCCTAATTTAAAATGACAAACCCTAAAACCTTCGCCATAATGTTTCTAATTATGCACCTAAAATGACAGTTTGGCCCAATCTAAAATGGCAAACCCTAAAAATGGGCGTATGGAACACGAAAGTTTTGTCCAGAAAAAATGTGCCCACGCTACATTACAACACAACACGTAATTCACCCTTTGATACGTGGCTCTCCCGTCTACACGATTGATATTCATTCCTGACTATCGCATTCAAACCTTCTTATTCAAATCTTCTTATCCATAAAATTCTAAATAATTTCCAATTTTGATTGTTCGTAGTATTAGGCAGAGATTTCGTAGTATTCTGGATTTTTACTCGGCAGAGAATTAGAAACTATAGAAGCTTTTGTGGTGGCCACTCCAAAGATCACAAACATTGAAATTTTACAACGATATGATTTTGAAGATAGGTGAAGTGCGTATTTGAAAAACTAAATCGTTTTTAAATTTTTATATATATAAAATTCCCAAAACGTTAAACAATGACTAAACACTATAAAACATTTTTGAAAAAAAATCAAACATTGAAATTTTACAACGATATGATTTTGAAGATAGGTGAAGTGCGTATTTGAAAAACTAAATCGTTTTTAAATTTTTATATATATAAAATTCCCAAAACGTTAAACAATGACTAAACACTATAAAACATTTTTGAAAAAAAATCTAATTATATTAATTATGCTTTCACAAATTATCATCTTAATGTTAATGATTAATTTTTATTTTAATTATAAATTTTATATAATAAAATTAAAATAATTTGTTATTATTAATTTGTTTTATTTAAATTACTTTTATAGGCCTATATATCTTAGAATTTTGGGGCGGACTACCATCTATGCTTTTTCATCTACCTACCAGAATGAGACAAGTGTACTGCCCACATTGATTCAATGGGGGTTGTTGAAGATTAAACTAGAACGAGACAAATGTGCTCTAGAGATTGATTTTATGGGCATTGTACAGAATTAATAATTAATAATTTCAAAAATATAAAAATAGCTTAATTAACATGCGATAAGTACAATTAGTAATAGTTGTAAAAAATAAAGTTAATCTTCAACTATTAAATTATTAGAACTCCATCTATTATTAGATATAACTATTAGTTTAACTCCAATGATTCTAGAACTATTAGCTTAACTTCAACTCTATTCACAACTATTAGTTTAACTTCAACTCTATTCAGAGTTATATCAGTTAATTATTAGCTTAACTATTAGCTACAACTATTACTAACTATTAGATACAACTATTACCTTAACTCGAATGATTCTACAACTATTAGCTTAACTTCAGCTGTATTCACTTAAGGCTTAGTCCAATTGCATTTGGCATCTAAAAGTCTAGCTAATGTGTAGTCATGTAATGGAACTCTTGATAAACTCCTAATAAACTCATGGGCATCTAGCTAATATGTGTACCCTATTACATGTTTAGGTTTTAGATCATTCATAATTAATAATTTTGTTCAAAATTATTAATTAATAATTTTAAAATTCATAATTAATAATTTCAAAAAAATAAAAAATAGCTTAGTTAACATTTGATAAGTAGCACTTCATGATAGTTGGAAGTGTCGATACACATATATATCTTAGAATTTTTGGGTGGACTACCATCTATGCTTTTTCATCTATGACAAGAATGAGACAAGTGTACTCTCCAGATTGATTCTATGGGTGTCGTCCAAGATTAAACGAGAATGAGGCAAGTGTACTCTCAAGATTGATTTTATGGGCATGGTCCAAAATTAATAATTAATAATTTCAAAAAAATAAAAAATAGCTTAATTAACATGTGATAAGTACACTTAGTAATAGTTGTAAAACATAAAATTAATCTTCAACTATTCGATTATTAGATACAACTATTAGCTTAATTCCAATGATTCTAGAACTATTAGCTTAACTTCAACTCTATTCACAGTTATATCATATAACTATTAGCTTAACTATTAGGTACAACTATTAGCTTAACTTCAACTCTAATCACTTGTAATGTCCCTAAAACCCAAAAATAAAAATAAAAATTTACATATGCTAATTAACTTCTAGATCTTAAGGACATCTTCATTTCTACTGCACAATAAAAACATGTTTAAAGAAATGAACCTAAGTTCTATCTAGTGCTTTCCTTATGTGTTTTTCCTCGATGATGATGATGTCTACATATTGTTGTTCTATACGTTGATGCATTCATAAGATTACTTTCCATGTGTATATTATTTACTGATATTGTTAATACTTACTTTGTTTTATGTCTTACTTTCGTTTTATGTGTATTTAATTTGCTTATTACTCATTATGAAGAGATTGACTTACCTATGTATGTCAATTGGGTGGACTGGCGGGGTTTTGTCCCTTAAAGGTCTACTCAGAAAGGTAAGGTTCCTATGCTACGAGGTTTACATAGTTCATCATGAACTAATCCATGTTTTTATATTCTTTTGCAGGTGATTTAGTCTATGAACTTAGTATTGTGAACGTGGAAAAAACAACGTCCTAACATCTACAACAATTCTCACCTAAAAAAATCTATTCCTATGCTCAAAAGTTAAAAGAGGACAAAGGGTCCTAAGCCTAGACTATACCTTATATCTATCATAAGAAGGGGTTATAATATATATATGGAAGCATGTTTATAACAAATGTGGGGATAAAGGTTTAAAACCTTGTTTATAAAACTTCTATGGTCAAACCTTAAAGTGGAGGAGTTTATGTTATGGCATGTGTTATGCCATTGAAACTATGGCTAAATCCTAGCAATTCACAATAGTGGAGGATTTAAGAATATGGTGATGGGGTTTAATATGATGGTGAGAAGTGTGAAGGCACACTATGCAATTGTGGGTTTTGATTTGCATGGAGGTGGTGGCTAGGTTGGTGCATTGAATGCACCTTGGTTTTTGCAGTTTGTTTACCTTGAGCTCTTCGTCAGGGTTTCGAAGTCATTCTTTTGGTATTCGTTGTTGTTTGGAGTGAGGTTTCATGCTCCAAGTGGGATTTGTGTATCCATGCAGTGCAACTAGGCTACCCTGAGCGCGTTAGCAGGTATGTATGGTTCGTATTGTTGCACCTCTGCATTTTTGGTTTGCTTACAATTGATTTGGAATACTTGTGATCCCATTTCGTTTTTGTTGTGCAGGTGAGCAGAGCGTGGGTACTCTGCATTTTGGAAGGCAGATCTATTGGGTTTCCTGCACAACCAATTCCTGGTAATCCCCACGAATGGAAATGGGCCAGTAATGTGTTTCTTTAATTTAATAGTGTCATTGCTCTGCAATGGCACATGCGTTGCCAAGGCTTGATAAAGGATGTGAATGGTGAAAATATATGGTTTCAATGGATGTGTTTTGGTTTATGAGAAGGTAGCTCTGCTTTTTTATATTTTGGTCATTTTTATGCAGGAAGTTGTAAGCTCATGGCCTAGGCTTGGTATTTGTAGCGCAACCTATGTAGACGTAGTTTAATTTTTAAGGGACAATTCATGTTTGTGTATGTAATTTGCTTGAAAAGAGTGTAGCTCTGTTCCGTAGTTTATGTGTGGTGTTTTAATAAATTACGGTAGCCTATAAGGGTTTAGACACTGCGTAAATAATGCATCGTGTAATGTATTGAGTATTTTTGTTTTGTACTTACAAGATTCGATCCTGGGTTCGTACTTACTATGACTGTATTTAAAGGTGGTAATCCTTTGTTTGTTAATATGGTTGTATGTGGTGATTATTGTGGTTTAATTTCTTGGAAATCCACCAACACAATGCATTTGGGGATGGACTCTGTTTAGTTTTAATAAATGGTTGGAAGCCAATCCTTTATAGGATTTGATTGCTGGGTAGTTTGAATAATTTTTATAAGGTTTTGATATTTAATAGAATGATTTGGAAGAAAATGTGGATAGGATTTTGGCATTCACACCTTTGGTAATTTTGATAGAACTGTTTTATAAATTTGGTTTACATCATTTATTATAATTTTCTGTTTGGTTTAATGGTAATAGATTTATGAGTAATTTATGTTTTGAAATGATGTGTTTGTTGGCAAGATGCATCTTCCAGCACTATGATTTATTTTTAGGGTTTTGAGTTGGAAAATTAATGGATTCGATCTCTGATTTGATTGTTTATAAATATGTTTTGCAATTAGTTTTGTTTAATATGTGACCTAGGCTATAACTTAGTTTGTAGGTTTTAATTTTTAACTAGAAGCTAGAGTTTGATTCTAGGTTACAAACTAACATAAATTCCTAAACTGAATAAATATAAATCTTGAAGTTGTTTACCCTAGAATTCTATCTAGAACTTAATATCTGAGTTTTACTTTAAACAACAAATATAACCTGAAACATATGAATAACTCGGAAGTAAAATTTGCAGCTTTTCAATCCAAAGCATAAATACCACAAGTAAAATTTGTAAATATGATTTATAGAAATTTTTAAACGGGAATAATCCTCATACCACTAACTATTCAATTTGTTTAATGGAACAAACCATGCACACTTAAACACACAAAACTTATAATATCCAGGTACCTCTAACATTGGATATGTTAACCAGATAACTTGGGAACTACTATGTTACTCCCAACCATGACCTGAAACCGTTCCTCGTTCTAATCCAGATCCCCCCAAGCTGGTTCCAACATGCAAGTAGTCTAGAGCTCCTAAAGGTGAGGCTTCTCTTATTTGGAATATCAGGTTCAGTATAAGATTTCTTCCTTTTGGAAACTTTCTCTCTAAATCTCCTTAGGAAAAAATGATAATTGAGTCAGATCGGATTGGATCCCCAAGCATTCCCTTGCTTGGGTCTTTATAGACAATATTTAGGAAAAAGGGAAATTGTTTTAAAACTCAAGTTAGATCAATAATCCATTATTTTCTTGAAAATAATCTTTAATTGATTTGTGTGTATTTAATATTTGGTTTTCTTGACTTAGGAACTCTTTTACTAGTTCCCAATTTGAATCTTTAGGATTAAATATTTATTTAATCATTTTAATAAATCATAATTACATAGACTCTTTATTCATTATCTATAGTTATTTTATTTATGTATATATATATATATGTATGTATATATGTATGTATATATGTATATATGTATATGTATATATGTATATATATATATATATATGTATATATATATATGTATATATATATGTATATGTATATATATGTATATATATATATGTATATATATATATATATATATATATATATTATTTTATTCATAATACATATGAACTATATATATTTTTGTTTAACATTTAATTCGACATCATGTAACATGATCTCATTTACCTGATGTTTTTATTAGCTTTATACTATTTCTTCTATCAATGCCTTTAGGCAGGGTTGGTCAACTAAGTTAGGCATCTCTAAACCTCCTTGCATGTAGGATTACCTCGTGTATCGTGGTAGTTCTTTAGTACTTGATGAGAAGTAGAAATTCAAATTTTCATTTAATCAACTTTTAAAATAAGTAAGATGAGGTCGATGCTTTTGAGAGTCATTCTCACTCAACACAATTTAATTTTCATAACTCCTAGCACTATTCGGAGCCCAAGCTCAATGCTAAAAACTAGAAGTTACACTTAGTGCAATTCTAGAGGCTCTCGCTTAACACTAATGTTAAGAGGTACTTGTATAATACACCTTGGGATACAACAACCAAGGATTAGATGCTCCATAGATTATGCTCAACATCAATTTATAATGCTCCAGGGATTATGCCCAACACTTCCAATTCTTATAATTCATGTGTTCTAGAGCTTTATGCTCAACACAAAATATCACAACTCATGTGCTCCATAGTTTGCACTCGACACAAAATCTAATCACTCATGTTCTCCACAGCTTACACTCAACACAAAATCTCATCACTCATGTGCTTAAGGGTTTTCTCCCAACACATTATAGAACTCAATCATGCATTCAGTCTTCTTCACATTTTATCACAATAATCATCTCAGTACATGCATTAAGGTAAATCACATAATACATCAGTATATTGTGCTACGACCATAATCTTTGTTCATCTTGGTCCATGACCAATATATAGAATCGCATACATGATAATAAGAACATATGCATCGACTTCCGCCCAATATATCTAACTAATAAGCATAACTGATGTGCAGTGGGGTCTTCGCCCAATATACAAACATAAAGATCAAAGTAACTCATGTGAAATAGGACTCATGCCCATCATATTTAAGGTCAAAATTTGAGATTACATCCCTCCCCGCTTAGAACAACACCGTACCAGTGTTCTAGGGAGTAGGAGTGAAGTCATGAAATAAGGCGGGGTAAGCCTCTCTCATGGTGGCTTCATTCTCCCAAGTGGCCTCATCGACCTCAAAGTGGTTGCATCACACTTTCAGTTGGACTATGGTGCGCTTTTTGAGCTGCACTTCTCTTTTGTCTAGAATATGAAAGGGTTCAGGTACAAACTCCCCTTCGGGTTCCACATGTAACAAGGACTAATCAATAACATGTTTAGTATCATATACATATTTCTTCAATAAAGATGCGTGAAAAACATTACGAACTCTTATATGAAAAGGTAGAGATAATTCATATGCCACTGGCCCCTTTTGGCAAGTATCTCAAAGGGTTCGCAAAATCTTGGTGCCAACTTTCTGCATCTTCCCAATCCTAATGAGTTTCTCTTCGCTTTTACTTTTAAGTAAACATGTTCCCTAATCTGATAATCCTTATCTTTTCTTTTCTTATCCACATAAATATTCTAGCGATATTGCGCTTCTTTAAGGTTCGGTTGTACCTTGGTGACTAATTACTCTAGATCCTTTAGTAAGTCTAGCCCTAACATGAGTCGATCCACCAGGCTATCCCAAGTAACCAGTGTCACTACACTTCCAGCCATAGAGTACCTCTAAGGAACTCATCTTAGCTGAGGTCTAGTATCCATTGTTATACGCAAATTATGCGAGGTGCAGATAATCCTCCCACTTGGTGGGATTGTTCATAACATACATCCTAAGCACGTCTTCCAAAATATTGCTTACCCATTCAGTCTTCCCGTCCTTTTGCGGGTGGTAAGAACTACTAAATTTTAACTGCATCTCTAAACCGGAGAATAAATATCTCCAAAAGTTACCAATAAACTTTGTGTCTCGATCTGAGATGATTTCCTTAGTTATCCCATGCAATATGAATATGTCCTTTAAGAAAATGTTGGCAATGTGAGCTTCCTTGTAAGTTGACTTAACTAGGATAAAGTGTGTTTATTTCGATAACTTGTCAACCACTACAAAGATGGAATCATTTTTCTTTTTTCTCTTTCGTAGTCTCGTAATAAAATCCATACTAATAACCTCCCATGTCCATTTCGTAATGGGTAAGGATGTTGTTGCTAAGCTTTGATTAGCTGGCACTATTGACATTTTGTGATGAATAATGCTATGCTGGCCTTTAACATAGGCCAGTTGGAGTGTTTATTTACTGTCGATATCATCTTTCGATATCTCAGATCCCCCCAGTCGGGTTTTCGATGGAATTTCATTAGGATGCTGGACTTGATGTGCCCTCCCTCCAAAACATACAATCTTTCCTTGGACCACAATAGTCTGGTCTTGTCTTGTAATGTCCCCAAAAATTGAAAAAAAAAAAAAATTATAGCCTAGTAAAAATTACCCGAAGGCGATCATTATTACTCCTGCGGAATTACATGCACTATTTAAACTTTTGATCTCTTCAGAAACTGCTCATAGTGTTTTGTCAATCTCTTATCCATTGTGTGATTATTAGTTTGTTTACTTCTTATGTCCTACGTCTGTTATTTATACTATTTGTACATCTTAGTTATCACTATCAGTGGGTTAATGAATTGTATAGTTCATTGTTTTACTTTTGCACATATGTACTCTATTTATTAAGTATAAACTAACTTAACTTTGTTGATGGGAATAAAGTGCTCGAGTGGCGAGACTAGTTCTCCCATGATGATCTAAGAGGTAAGGTATTACTTGGTTACGGTGGCTTACCTAGTTCAATCGAACTAATGCACCTTTCTCTTTTTCCTACGCAGTTCATTACTTGTGATGGGATTAGATGTATAATGTGTTGACAACCATTGTCGTTGATAACCTACTGCTAGTTATTACGTTGCCTATCGACTTGGTTTTTCAAACTTGGTAAGTGTCGTTATCGTCAATTTAGCCATTACGGCTAAATTTCCTATACATTGATTATTCTTCATTATGGTCTTAAATTCATCATTTTTAGATGCCATTAATATCTTTTTTTGCTATGTATATTTTTACTATATATTCTTTTTAACTTCTCCTATGCTCTCTTATTGGAAGGTTATTAATGGTTTGAGAGTAGAGCTTTGGATTTGATAATCCGAGAGATTTACATGGCATACTTTGTATGCCATGGTGCTTAAGCCTAAACACCTTAACACTATGGTACTAAACCCTAAGCTCTAAACCTATGGACTAAACCTTATCTACCTTCCTAAGCAAGGGTCTTGAACTTTGAACTAGCGCAACCTATGACTAAGTATTATGGTAATGCTATCATAGTGCAAGCTTTGTAATGTGATAACGTCGATGTTTAACGTTTGGGGTGACATAGTAGATGGTATAAACCATATGTTCCAGGGTTTAAGCGATGGTATGAAGGGTGGTGATAATCGATACTTTGTAACAAGTCGTGACTATAGGAGTGGGTTTGTGGAAACGTTAATAGACTCCAGCCTAGTGTATTTAATGCTTGTGGGAAAGTGTGACATCCTTCCCCTTAGTCTTGGCTCACGATGGATGTGTATTTCATTTGACATTTGGGGTTTTGTTGTTCAGCTCTATGTAGAGGTATGGCCATGGAGGCGACCTCCAGCTTCTGAAGGTAAGCAAGGGAAAACTTATAAGCCTTCACATTATTTGGTTTACAGTTTGAAAGAAATGGCATACTCCCAATCTCCATTTGGTTAATGTTATGGTTAATGTTATGGCATACTCCTCATCCCCATTATGTAAAACGTTAATGTTATGGTTTTGGGCTTTTATAGCCATGGGCTACACCATTGCAAGCAATGGTGCCATAGCCCATTGGTGTGCGTGTGTAAAACCTTGCTCTTGTCCTTTAATGGTGACTGTGCACAGACATTTGGGAAACACTGTGTAAATAGATGTAAAAGTTGGTTTTTATATCAATTGTAAAGGTTTATGGTGTATACGATTTCCTCCTGCATTTTTATCTAGCTCTGTAATTAATTAAGTTGGTGTTTTTAATGGGCAGAGGCATACGCCTTACCAGATGCTATGTGTGTAATTGTTGTTGATTAGTTTGATAAATGTAAATTTTGACCACGTGGGTGAAGGCCATGCCATCAATGGTATGAGCCTTCCCATAGTGCTGCGATAGCTTGTATTTTCATTGTTTATGGCATCTGGTTGTTATGCGATAATTGGACTGTGTGTTAAAAATTTATTTGACTTTTGTGGTGACTTATGTGAGAACCGTGTATTAAAATGTTAGTGGGTTTCGTGGAGGCTAGGGTATGCAAACCCTCGATGGCACTCGTTGTTTTTAAATAACTTGGACTCTATATTAAAATGTTTAGCGCCCAAGGTCGTGCTGTAGCTAGAGTCTTACGACCTCTCTGCTAGTGTAGGCATTTTAATTATATGGCAATGGTGTGAGTTGTGGCCTGTGTGATTAATACTGTGTGGTTAGATTTGGAACCACAGGCTAAATCAACTTCCCTTTGCGTCGTAAGATCAGGAAATTGATGTAGATGACAATGAGTTGTTTTAATCATCTCAGTAGCCCCTTCCCATGATAACCTACCGAAGCATTCTTCAAAATATTATATCCAATGCTCCATCCAATCAAGGTTGTATGCAATGTATAAATGTAAAGCATCCCACTATCGAGCAACTAAATGAAAAAATAACAATTCACTATCATTAATTAGATATCATTACATGCATATTTTAATACAGTTGAATATGCAGGATTAATAAAAAAATAACAAATCAATATGATAAAATAAAATTGGAAAAATACATGATATATTAATTCCACAAAATCTAATAATTACCTTTCACAGTCCTTATTGTACCTTTCCCCAATAGGACCTCCCCTTCAAATTTGTTGATGGAGTTGAGATGCCAAATGTAAGGAACATTCATATTTTCTACTAATTTAGGTATATATTCACCAATATACACCATGCATTGATATACCATATATCCCTCAGCCATAGAACCCTCACATTCACTCTCGCGAGGATTCATACATCTATTATCATCAGTCGTTTCAGGATACAGTTTTGGATCAGCTTTGAGCTTTGGCTCAGTTTTTGTGACTTGTCAACTACTTTGATTTGGGTTTGATATACATATATGTATCGAGCAGATATGCATATATATAGTATAGTCTGGGACTATTTATTTTTGCTTGAGACAACAAATATACATTTCAGATTTTGTGACCTGTCACTATTTTGTAGGTATCCATATATGTATCGAGATGAATTCTTATATATATTATAGTCTGGGACTGTATATTTTTGAGTTTATCTGGGACAGTAAATTTATGAATTGGATATTCATATTTTCTGTGATGTTTCTTACTAATAGTATTGATATTATAGGATGGGATCAACCATTTCAGTTTTGGATCAGCATTTGTTGATTTGGGTTTGATATCCATATATGGATCAAGCTGAGCGTATATATACAGTCTGGGACAGTTTATGATTATGGAGATAGAAATTTGAATTGGATACATTTGTGGGTATCTGTTTGAATTGATATGCATATTTTGATGTATATAGCTGATTTTTTGCTATTACGGGCTTGGACAGTTTTGAAATTTTTTTGGTTATGATAATATGAGATAGATAATATGTGACAATGTAGGGATCCTAGTGATCCTCTTACATGTGCAGATTGTAATTTTGTTCTACTTTGAAATAAAATTATGAATTTTTTCCGAGGAAAAAAAAAATGTCGACCAAAAAAAAATCTAATATGGGGAAGACGTTGTAATCATCCTACCTAACAAAACAATAAAAAGGTAAATATTTAATTATCCGTAAAAAAATGTGGATCACTAAAAAAACACAATATGAAGGAGATGTTGTAATGTTTCTACCTAACAAAATAATAAAAAATAACAAATTGAATTATCCTCAAAAAAATCTTGGCCTTGCACATGGTTTTAAAGCCATGTGCAACCCATGGTTTTATTGTACATCATTTAGGAGGGCCTTGCAAATGGTTTTAAGACCATGTGCAAGGCCTCCTAAACAACCCATGGTTGTAGGAGGGCCTTGCATGTGGTTTTAAAACCATGTATGGAGAAATGTTGTAATGTTTGTTCCTAACAAAATAAAAAATAATAAAAATTATTATATGTTAGCCATAAATAATATTAAATATTAATAATAAAAATATTATATGTGGACCTTAAATAAAAAGATTTGTCTTTTGGTTTGAATCAAATCAATGGATACCTAAGAAGAGGTTTGCACCTAAGAGATTTGATCCCCCTCGAGGCTTGATAGAGCCTAGGATTTGGATCTACGCTAGTTAATGAATCACATGGATTTCGTTAGAAAACATTAGTTTCATAAAATATTCAAACATTTCCACAAAATCTACCCATTAACTTCTCAAGTTACAAGGATGCCATCAATGTAGTGGAAGGTGCAAGGTTCAATGGTTATGTAAATAAAATAAAATAGCTTTTCCAGTTACAAGGATGAGTTCAGCGCATACGAAGGTTCAATGCTTTTGTAAATAAAAAAAAAATTGTGAATTTGTACAAGGATGACATCAATCGATTCAAAGGTGCACTCGTTTTGTAATTAAAACAAAATTATATAAATTTTATATGGGACCCCTAAAATAGAGGTTTATCTGAATAAAAAAGTCAAATGAGAAGGACCCGGAGGCTGGAGGGACTTGAGGTACTAGGGGAAGTTTATATGAAATATGTTCCAAGCAAGGACCGGGAGGGCCGGAGGGACTTGAAGTTGAGGTACGCGGGGAATTTCAATTTCCGTCCACGCTGCCCCGCCTCGTACTTACCGTCTCCGTGTTGGGTGGGTGGTCGACACATGATTGTGAAGTTGCACGTAGTATGGTGTAAAGGGAGGCTATTCTGTCGCATATGAAGGGAGACTTTTCTCCCGTGACGTGTATGTTGTGCTGGTCAACAAGGCTAAAGGTTAAAGTTTACAGGTTCCTTACGGACAAATAAATACAACTTGAAGTTGATTAGGATACGTAACCTTCCCAATCAAAATTACAATATGGAATTTTTTTAAAATTATGTTTAAGTGACATGATGACTGGAGAACGAGATATGTACTTATCAGAAAAAGACTAGGGGTTGTCGTTTATGCTTATATTAATTCAAGAAATTAACTGAGTAGAAGCTTTTTTGTTTTTCAAAATTCAATTAATGTAATTTTGAGGGCTACAAGGATTTGCTGCCGTGCTCATCTTTTTAGATTCCGTCCTTGACGATTATAAGAATGAGCGTAATGCCTATAATTCGTCCGTAGTAGGATTTGCACGATTCTCAGCTCAAATAGATAGCAGTAAAGTGTTGTAGTGGATTGAGGAAAGAGAAACGGATAAACTCTGGCAATATTAATATCAATATGATGAATCGAAAGGGGAAATTACATGCAGTGATTGTTCCATGTCCTGCACAGGGTCATCTTAACGCTCTAATGAATTTGGCCCAGTTGCTGGCTCTAAGGGATGTTTTT
>LPNX010453674.1:46996-62752 GCA_001517045.1 Pseudotsuga menziesii
ATATGGATCTGGATGACCGCAAGGTGGTCATGAAAGAAGAGGTTGAGGATGTTGTGAGAAGAATGATGAGAACACCGGAAGGAAATAAGATGAGAGACAACGTTCTGAGGATCAAGGAGTCGGCAAGGAAGGCAGTCCTCCCTGGAGGCTCTTCTTTTCTGCATTTAAATACTTTTGTTAAAGACATGACGATGAGCCTCCAAGGGTTCCAATCCAAAAATGAAACCATGTGACTCCGAGTTTACAAGATGTCATTAGAAAAATTGGAAATTTTCAAAATTCGTCCTAAATCGTTTGATACATCGATTGCAGTAACTGGTCAGCATGTTTGATTTAAAACGTAAGCTTGTCTGAGCCGACAAGGAGCCGTCCAATAAGCGTCCTGCAAACAGCCTTCTGCTGCCAACTCCAGGTGTCAGTCGTCCAGCTGACCGGTCATCTAGCCACACAACTACGCTAAGCAATATTTAGCATGCTGCGGCTGTAGCAGGCTTGACGACTGTTGTCAGCCACTAAATATTGTTTGCCCCAACTACACCGTCCAGCAACATGTTTGTAAATGTGTTCTAAATAGATCACTAAATATTGTTTGCCCCAACTACACCGTCCAGCAACATGTTTGTAAATATGTTCTAAATAGATCATGTCAGTAGACTTGTAGGTTTTTGTTTGCTTAATATAATAAAGACCAGCAACTCATGTTTTATCTGTCTCAGTGTTCATTTGAGTTTTTTTTTTTCAAACTAAAAACTGGTATCGGTGTCTCGCTACTTGGTATTAGAGCTTGGTTGTAAAAGAGCAGAGGGTAGAGCCTGGTTCTAAAATACCATAGGGTTGAGGGTTGTGGAGGCGTAAACTCTGGTTATAAAAAAGCATAATTAGTTTTTGGTAATATGTTTTATATTACCAAGTAAATGTTATATTACCAAATAGTGTTGTAATGTAAATGTTGCAAGTAAATTATAAACCCTAATTTAGAAAAAATAGTAAAAAATTAAGATGACAAATCCTAAAACGACAGTTTGGCGTAATTTAAAATGACAAACCCTAAAAACTTCGCCATAATGTTTCCAATTATGCACCTAAAATGACAAACCCTAAAATGACAGTTTGGCCCAATCTAAAATGGCAAACCCTAAAAATGTGCGTATGGGATACGGAAGTTTTGTCAGAAAATATGTGCCCACGCTACATTACAACACAACATTGTAACATACCTGTAACCACACGTAATTCACACCACGTAATTCACCCTTTGATACGTGGCTCTCCCGTCTACGCGATTGATATTCATTCAAATCTTCTTATCCACAAAATTCTAAATAATTTCCAATTTGGATTGAGATTTTGATCGTTTCGTAGTATTCTGGATTTTTATACGGCAGAGAATTAGAAACTATAGAAGCTTTTGCAGTGGCCACTCCAAAGATCACAAACATTGAAATTTTACAACAATATGATTTTGAAGATAGGAGTTGAAGATAGCTGAAGTGCGTATTTGAAAAACTAAATGGTTTTTAAATTTTTATATAAATAATAAAATTCCGGAAAAAGCTAAACAATGACTAAACACTATAAAACATTTTTGCAAAAAAATCTAATTCAGATATTAATTATACTTACACAAATTATCATCTTAATGTTAATCATTAATTTTTATTTTTATTATAAATTTTATATAGTAAAATTAAAATGATTTGTTATTATTAATTTATTTTATTTGAATTATCTTTATAGGCTTATATATCTTAGAATTTTGGGGTGGACTATCATCTATGCTTTTTTATCTACTTTTTCATCTACCTACGAGAATGAGACAAGTGTACTGTCCACATTGATTCAATGGGGGTTGTCGAAGATTAAACTAGAATGAGACAAATGTGCTCTAGAGATTCATTTTATGGGCATTGTCCAAAATTAATAATTAATAATTTCAAAAATATAAAAATAGCTTAATTAATATGTGATAAGTACAATTAGTAATAGTTGTAAAAAATAAAGTTAATCTTCAACTATTCAATTATTAGAACTCCATCGATTATTAGATACAACTATTAGTTTAACTCCAATTATTCTAGAACTATTAGCTTAACTTCAAATCTATTCACAACTATTAGTTTAACTTCAACTCTATTCAGAGTTATATCAGTTAATTATTAGCTTAACTATTAGCTACAACTATGACTAACTATTAGATACAACTATTACCTTAACTCGAATGATTCTACAACTATTAGCTTAACTTCAGCTGTATTCACTTAAGGCTTAGTCCAATTACATTTGGCATCTAAAAGTCTAGTTAATGTGTAGTCATGTAATGGAACTCCTAATAAACTCCTAATAAACTCATGGGCATCTAGCTAATATATGTACCCTATTACATGTTTAGGTTTTAGATAATTCATAATTAATCATTTTGACCAAAATTATTAATTATTAATTTTAAAATTCATAATTTGGCGTCGCCCAAAATTCATATTTAATAATTTCAAAAACATAAAAAATAGCTTAGTTAACATTTGATAAGTAGCACTTCATGATAGTTGGAAATGTTGATACACATATATATCTTAGAATTTTGGGGTGGACTACCATCTATGCTTTTTCATCTACAACAAGAATGAGACATGTGTACTATCCAGATTGATTCTATGGGTGTCGTCCAAGATTAAACGAGAATGAGGCAAGTGTACTCTCGAGATTGATTTTATGGGCATGGTTTAAAATTAATAATTAATAATTTCAAAAAAATAAAAAATAGCTTAATTAACATGTGATAAGTACACTTAGTAATAGTTGTAAAACATAAAATTAATCTTCAACTATTCGATTATTAGATGCAACTATTAGCTTAACTCCAATGATTCTAGAACTATTAGCTTAACTTCAACTCTATTCATGCTTATATCATATAACTATTAGCTTAACTATTAGATACAACTATTAGCTTAACTTCAACTCTAATCACTTGTAATGTCCCTAAAACCCAAAAATAAAAATTTACATACACTAATTAACTTCTAGATCTTAAGGACATCTTCATTTCTACTGGAGAATAAAAACATGTTTAAAGAAATGAACCTAAGTTCTATCTAGTGCTTTCCTTATGTGTTTTTCCTCGGTGATGATGATGTCTACATATTGTTGTTCTATACGTTGATGCGTTCATAAGATTATTTTCCATATCTATATTATTTACTGATATTGTCGATACTTACTTTGTTTTATGTCTTACTTTCATTTTACATGTATTTAATTTGTTTATTACTCATTATGAAGAGATTGACTTACCTCTATATGTCAATTGGGTGTACTGGCAGGGTTCTGTCCCTTAAAGGTCTACTCATAAAGGTAAGGTTCCTATGCTACGAGGTTTACTTAGTTCATCATGAACTAATGCATGTTTTTATATTCTTCTGCAGGTGATTTCGTCGATGAACTTAGTCTTGTGAACATGAAAAAAACAACGTCCTAACATCTACAACAATTCTCACCTAAAATTTAAAAGAGAACAAAGGGTCCTAAGCCTAGACTATACCTTATATCTATAATAAGAAGGGGTTATAATATATATATGCAAGCATGTTTGTAACAAATGTGAGGATAAAGGTTTAAAACCTTGTTTATAAAACTTCTATGGTCAAACCTTAAAGTGGAGGAGTTTACGTCATGGCATATGTTATGCCATCAAAACTATGGCTAAATCCTAGCAATTCACAATAGTGGAGGGTTTAAGACTATGGTGATGGGGTTTAATATGATGGTGAGAAGTGTGAAGGCACACTATGCAATTGTGGGTTTTGATTTGCATGGAGGTGGTGGCTAGGTTGGTGCATTGAATGCACCTTGGTTTTCGTAGGTTGTTTACCTTAAGCGCTTCATCAGGGTTTTGAAGTCATTCTTTTGGTATGCGTTGTTGTTTGGAGGGAGGTTTCACGCTATAGGTGGGATTTGTGTATCCATGCAGTGCAACCAAGCTGCCCTGAGCTCGTTAGCAAGTATGCATGGTTCGTATGGTTGCACCTTTCCATTTTTGGTTTAGTTACAATTGATTTGGCATACTTCTGATCCCATTTCGTTTTGGTTATGCAGGTGAGTAGAGCATGGGTACTCTGCGTTTTGGAAGGCAGATCTATTGGGTTGCCTGCACAACCAATTCCTGGTAAGCCCCATAAATGGAAATGGGCCTGTAATGTGTTTATTTAATTTAATAGTGTCATTGCTCTACAATGGCACATGCGTTGCAAAGGCTTGATAAAGGATGTGAATGGTGAAAATATATGGTTTCAATGGATGTGTTTTGGTTTATGAGAAGGTAGCTCTACTTTTTTATATTTTGGTCATCTTTATGCAGGAAGTCGTAAGCTCATGGCCTAGGATTGGCGTTTGTAGTGCAGCCTGTGTAGATGTAGTTGAATTTTTAAGGGACAATTCATGTCTATGTGTGTAATTTGCTCGAAAAGAGCATAGCTCTGTTCTGTAGTTTATGTGTGGTGTTTTAATAAATTACGGTAGCCAATAAGGGTTTAGACCCTGCATAAATAATGCATCCTGTAATGTGTTGAGTATTTTTGTTTTGTACTTACAAGATTCGATCCTGGGTTTGTACTTACTGTGACTATATTTAAAGGTGGTAATCCTTTGTTTGTTAATATGGTTGTATGTGGTGATTATCGTGGTTTAATTTCGTGGAAATCCACCAACACAATGTGTTTGGGGATGGACTCTGTTTAGTTTTAATAAATGGTCGGAAGCCAATCTTTTATAGGATTTGATTGCTGGGTAGTTTGAATAATTTTTATAAGGTTTTGATATTTAATAGAACAATTTGGAAGAAAACATGGATAGGCTTTCGGCCTTCACACCTTTGGTAATTTTGACAGTTGTTTTATAAATTTGGTTTACATCATTTATTATAATTTTCTGTTTGGTTTAATGGTAATAGATTTATGAGTAATTTATGTTTTGAAATGATGTGTTTGTTGGCAAGATGCAATCTTCGAGCACTATGATTTATTTTAAGGGTTTTGAGTTGGTAAATTAAGGGATTCGATCTCTGATTTGATTGTTTATAAATATGTTTTGCAATTGGTTTGGTTTAATATGTTGCCTAAGCTGTAACTTAGTTTGTAGGTTTTAAGTTTTAACTAACAGCTAGGGTTTTATTCTAGGTTACAAACTCTAACATAAATTCCTGAACTGAATAAATATAAATCTTAAAGTTGTTTACCTTAGAATTCTATTTAGAACTTAATATCTAAGTTTTACTTTAAACAACAAATATAACCTGAAACATATGAACAACTCGAAAGTAAAATTTGCTACTCTTCAATCCAAAGCATAAATACTACAAGTAAAATTTGTAAATATGATTTATAGAAATTTTTAAACGGGAATAATCCTTATACCACTAACTATTCAATTTGTTTAATGGAACAAACCATGCACACTTAAACACACAGAACTTATACAATCCAGGTACCTCTAACATTGGATATGTTAACCGGATAACTTGGGAACTACTACGTTCCTCCCAATCATGACCCAAAACCATTCCTCGTTCTAATCTAGATCCCTTTGAGCTAGTTCCAACATGCAAGTAGTCTAGAGATCCTAAAGGTGAGGCTTCTCTTATTTGGAATATCAGGTTTAGTATAAGATTTCTTCCTTTTTGAAACTTTCTCTCCAAATCTCCTTAGGAACAAATGATAATTGAGTCAGATCAGATTGGATCCCCAAGCATTCCCTTGCTTGGGCCTTTATAGACAATCTTTAGGAAAACCTAGAAATTGTTTTAAAACTCGAGTTAGATCAACAATCCATTATTTTCTTGAAAATAATCTTTAATTGATTTGTGTGGATTTAATATTTAGTTTGCTTGACTTAGGAACTCTTTTACCAGTTCCTAATTTGACTCTTTAGGATTAAATATTTATTTAGTCATTTTGATAAATCATAATTACATAGACTCTTTATTCATTATCTATAGTTATTTTATTTCTATATATTTAATATATATATATATATATATATATATATTATTTTATTTATAATACGTATGAACTATATATATTATTGTTTAACATTTAATTCGGCATCATGTAACATGATCTCATTTACCTGATATTTTTATTAGCTTTATACTATTTCTTCTATCAAGGCCTTTAGGTAGGGTTGGTCAACTAAATTAGGCATCTCTAAACCTCCTTGCATGTAGGATTACCTCGTGTATCGTGGTAGTTCTTCAATACTTGATGAGAAGTAGAAATTGAAAATTTCATTTAATCAACTTTTAAAATAAGTAAGATAAAGTCAGTGCTTTTGAGAGTCATTCTCACTCAACACAATTTAATTTTCGTAACTCCTAGCGCTATTCAGAGCCCAATCTCAACGCTAAAAAATAGAAGTTACACTTAGCGCAATTCCAGAGCCTCTCACTTAACACTAATGTTAATATGTACTTGTATAATACACCTAGGGATACAATGACCAACGATTAGATGCTCCATAGATTATGCTCAACATCAATTTAAAATTCTCCAGGGATTATGCCCAACACTTCCAATTCTCATAATTCATGTGTTCTAGAGCTTTATGCTCAACACAAAATATCACAACTCATGTGCTCCATAGTTTGCGCTTGACACAAAATCTAATCACTCATGTTCTCCAGAGCTTGCACTCAACACAAAATATCATCACTCATGTGCTTAATGGTTTTCGCCCAACACATTATAGAACTCAATCATGCATTCAGTATTCTTCAGATTTTATCACAATAATCATCTCAGTACATGCATTAAGTTAAATCACATAATACATTAGTATATTGTGCTACGGCCATAATCTTTGTTCATCTTGATCCATGATCAATATATAGAATCACATACATGATAATAAGAACATATGCATCGACTTCCACCCAATATGTCTAACTAATAAGGATAACTGATGTGCAGTGGGGTCTTCACCCAATATACAAACATAAAGATCAAAGTAACTCATGTGAAATAGGACTCATGCCCATCATATTTAAGGTCAAAATTTGGGATTACGTCCCTTACCGCTTAGAACAACACCGTCCCAATGTTCTAGGGACTAGGAGTGAAGTCATGAAATAAGGCGGGGTAAGCCTCTCTCATGGTGGCTTCATTCTCCCAAGTGGCCTCATCGGCCTCAAAGTGGTTCCATCGCACTTTCAGCTGGACTATGGTGTGCTTTTGGAGCTGCACTTCTCTTTTGTCCACAATATGAAGGGGTTCAGGTACAAACTCCCCTTCAAGTTCCACGTGTAACAAGGACTAATCAATAACATGTTTAGTATCATATACATATTTCTTCAATAAATATGCGTGAAAAAACATTATGAACTCTTATATGAAAAGGTAGAGATAATTCATATGCCACTGGCCCCTTCTTGGCAAGTATCTCAAAGGGTTCGCAAAATCTTGGTGCCAACTTTCTGCATCTTCCCAAGACTAATGAGTTTCTCTTCGCTTTTACTTTTAACTAAACATGTTCCCTGATCTGATAATCCTTATCTTTTATTTTCTTATCCGCATAACTCTTCTAGCGATATTGTGCTTCTTTAAGGTTCGGTTGTACCTTGGTGACTAATTGCTCTAGGTCCTTTAGTAAGTCTGGCCCTAACACGAGTCGGTCCACCAAGCTATCCCAAGTAACCAGTGTCACTACACTTCCATCCATAGAGTACCTCTAAGGAACTCATCTTGGCTGAGGTCTGGTATCCATTGTTATACGCAAATTATGTGAGGTACAGATAATCCTCCCACTTGGTGGGATTGTTCATAACATACATCCTAAGCATGTCTTCCAAAATATATCTTACCCGTTCTGTCTTCCCGTCCTTCTGCGGGTGGTAAGAAGTACTAATGTTTAACTGTATCTCTAAACCGGAGAATAAATATCTCCAAAAGTTACCAATAAACTTTGTGTCTTGATTTGAGATGATTTCTTTGGTTATCCCATGCAATATGAATATGTCCTTTAAGAAAATGTTGGCAATGTGAACTTCCTTGTAGGTTGACTTAACTAGGATAAAGTGTGTTTCTTTCAATAATTTGTCAACCACTACAAAGATGGAATAATTTTTATTTTTCTCTTTCGTAGTCTCGTAATAAAATCCATACTTATAACCTCCCACTTCCATTTTGTAATGGGTAACAGTTGTAGTAGTCCTTAAGGATGTTTTTGCTAGCTTTGATTAGCTGGCACTAATGACATTTTGTGATGAATAATGGTATGCTAGCCTTTAACTTAGGCCAGTTGAAGTGTTTCTTTACTGCCAATATCATCTTTTGATATCTTAGATTCCCCAAGTAGGGTTTTTGATGGAATTTCATTAGGATGTTGGACTTAATGTCCCCTCCGTCCGGAACATACAATCTTTCCTTTGACCACAATAGTTTGGTCTCGTCTTGTAATGTCCCCAAAAATTGAAATTTTTTTTTTTATAGGCTGGTAAAAACTACCCGAAGGCGATCATTATTACTCTTGCGGAATTACATGCGCTATTTAAACTTTTGATCTCTTCAGAAACTGCTCATAGTGTTTTGTCAATCTCTTATCCATTGAGTAATTATTAGTTTGTTTACTTCTTATGTCCTACTTCTATTATTTATACTATTTGTACATCTTAGTTATTACTATTGGTGAGTTAATGAATTGTATAGTTCATTGTTTTACTTTTGCACATGTGTACTCTATTTATTAAGTATAAAATAACTTAACTTTTTTGATGGGAATAAAGTGCTGGAGTCGCGAGACTAGTTCTCCCATGATGATTTGAGTGGTAAGGTATTACTTGGTTATGGAGGCTTACTTAGTTCAATCGAACTAAGGCACCTTTCTCTTTTGCCTACGAAGTTCATTACTTGTGATGGGATTACATGTATAGTGTGTTGACATCCTTTGTTGTCGATAACCTGCTACTAGTTATTACATTGCCTATCGACTTGATTTTTCAAACTTGGTAAGTGTCATTATCGTCAATTTAGCCATTACGGCTAAATTTCCTATACATTGATTATTCTTCATTATGGTCTTAAATTCATCATTTTTAGATGTCATTAATATCTTTTTGTGCTATGTATATTTTTACTATATATTCTTTTTAACTTCTCATATGCTCTCTTATTGGAAGGTTATTAATGGTTTGAGAGAAGAGCTTTGGATTTGATAATTCGAGAGATTTACATGGCATACTTTGTATGCCATGCTGCTTAAGCCTAAACACCTTAACACTATGGTATTAAACCCTAAGCTCTAAACCTATGGACTAAAATTTATCTACCTTCCTAAGAAAGGGTTTTAAACTTTGAACTAGCACAACCTATGACTAAGTATTATGGTAATGCTATCATAGTACAAGCTTTGTAATGTGATAATGCCGATGTTTAACATTTGGGGTGACATAGTAGATGGTATAAACCATATGTTACAGGGTTTAAGCGATGGTATGAAGGGTGGTGATAGTCAATACTTTGTAACAAGTCGTGACTATGGGAGTGGGTTTGTGGAAATGTTAGTGGACTCCAACCTAGTGTATTTAATGCTTGTGGAAAAGTGTGACATCCTTCCCCTTAGGGTTGGCTCACGATGGATGTGTATTGCATTTGAAATTTGGGGTTTCGTTGTTCGACTCTACACAGAGGTATGGCCATGGAGGCAACCTACAGCTTGTGAAGGTCAGCAAGGGAAAACTTATAAGCTTGCACATTATTTGGTTTACAGTTTGAAAGAAATGGCATACTCCCAATCCCCATTTGGTTAATGTTATGGCATACTCCTCATCCCCATTATGTAAAACATTAATGTTATGGTTTTGGGCTTTTATAGCCATGGAATGCACCATTGCAAGCAATGGTGCCATAGCCCATTGGCGTGTCTATGTAAAACCTTGCTCTCGACCTTTAACGGCAACTGTGCACAGACATTTGGGAAACTCTATGTAAATAGATGTAAGAGTTGTTTTTTTTTATCAATTGTAAAGGTTTATGGTGTATACGATTTCCTCCTACATTTTTATCTAGCTCTGTAATTAATTAAGTTGGGGTTTTCAATGGGTAGAGGCATACGCCTTACCAAATGCTCTGTGTGTAATTGCTATTGATTAGTTTGATAAATGTAAATTTTGACCATGTGGGTGAAGGCCATGCCGTCAATGGTATGAGCCTTCCCATAGTGCTGCGATAGCTTGTATTTTCATTG
Organism: Pseudotsuga menziesii; assembly: GCA_001517045.1. Lineage (NCBI taxonomy): Eukaryota > Viridiplantae > Streptophyta > Pinopsida > Pinales > Pinaceae > Pseudotsuga > Pseudotsuga menziesii. Next base: position 57,227 of record LPNX010453674.1, read on the forward strand.
TTGACGACATCTTGTTCTTATGCGATAATTGGACTGTGTTTTAAAACATTATTTGACTTTGGTCATGACTTATGTGAGCAATGTGTATTAAAATGTTAGTGGGTTTCGTGGAGGCTAGGGTATGCATACCCTCGATGGCACTCATTGTTTTTAAATAACTTGGACTCTGTATTAAAATGTTTAGCGGTCGAGGTCGTGTTGTAGCTAGAGTCTTACGACCTCTCTGCTAATGTAGGCATTTTAATTATATGGAAATGCTGTGAGTCATGGCCTGTGTGATTAATACTATGTGGTTAGATTTGAAAAAATGGGTCGTGGCCGGTGACTGAGCATACGACCTTCGTCGTTTTGGGCCAGGACGATTTCAAACTGTGAAATATTTTATAATAAATAATAGAAATGGTAATAGGAATTTACTTTATGGATTTGGTTATGCATTTTAATTATGGTGATGATTTATGTTACGGTTCTTATTGTGGAATTTATTTTTGTTTATGAAATGAAGTTGTAACCTGTTAGCATCGATACCATGACCTCTGTTTATTAAATATGACCTCTTTTTATTAATACATAGTTGTATGAAATGTTACTTGATGAAACTTTTAGATGGATGTTTAAGATGGATCTTGTATGGGACTATTAAAAATATAATGCATGTGAATTATGGTGTTTTAATATAGATGTTAAGACTGTAGGTCTTATAGTAGAGTCTTGATAAGGATCACATGGATGGTCACGATATCCCTCTAATTATTATTAATGTTGTTCTATTTATGTGGAATATTTTTAATGTAATTTGTAATATGGTTATAGACCTTGAAAGGTCTTAGATGGGTTATTTAATTTTTAGAAATAAATGCATAGATAGTTTTTATAGAGATTTATACTTGATAGTCTTACTTATATGTATATATAATTATTTTATAAAATAGTTCTGGTGATTAGTAATACCTTAGGGTATCTATATAGTATATTTACTTCTTTAAACTTACTCCTATGGTTAAATCTACTATAATATGAAACACATGTCTCTACTGACAAATGTAATATGTCGGTAGAGATATAAGTAATAGCTAAACATTTAAATAGCAGGTCTATATTTACCTAGTCTATAGTATTAATTTATGAATATGAAAATGAATACAGAACACAAATTTTAAAGATGGGAACCTAGCCATATACGACCTATGATAATATTTCCCATCCTATGAATATTGAAGAGAAATAAAGATCCTAGAAAAATATAGGCAAAACATCAATTACCTAGGGTTAGTAAAATATATAGAATCTTTTACATAGAGCAGCCAACATTTTACCCTAGAAATGAACTTTGACATACTAAGAATTTGTACCTGTGATTTATCTTCCTAAAGATCCTTTAATGGTTGAACATGCACACTTTTCAAATAACCAGCATTATCAATTTAAGACAGATCTGACCTCCGATTTTGATGACCAAATAACTTGGGAACTACCACGTTCCTCCCAACCATGACCCGGAACCGTTCCTGGTTTTAATCCGGATCTCCCCGAGCTGGACTCCAACATGCAAGTAGCTTAGAGCTCCTAAGGTAGGGTTTCCTAACTGGAATTCAAAGGCTTAGTCAGTCCTCTTTTCCTTTCAGGAGAAAATTCTCCAAGAAAACATTTGAGAGCAAAAATAGGAAGAATAATAATTCTCCAAGAGAAAAATAAGAACTCCAAGCCTTTGCTTGGCTTGAGTGTTTATAGGCAGACTTTTCAGTCAAAGGGGTAGTTAAACCAAGAAATCCTTGGTTTCTTGATTTAACCCTTTTTAATTTACTAGGGTAATTTTCAATTCTTAACCTAGGAACTTTTAACTAGTTCCTAGTTAGTCTTTCATAGCTATTTCACTATTTATTAGTTCTTTAATAATAAATAATAATTGTTGGAGCTTCTCTTCTTTCTTTATTCAATTATATAATTATTCATAATTAATTCTTTATACATACTATGTATAAAATACATAGTATTAAAATACTATGCTAACATTTGTCTTTGCGAATCATGTATCATGATCCCTAGACTTAACGAAACCTCCTTATGAAGGTCAAGTAGATAGATGGATTAGGTTTACTAGTCTAGGCAACTCTAAACATCCTTGCATGTTGGATTTCCCTTGTATAACGTGGTATCTCTTCAGTACTTTGATGAGAATACACAGATTAGAAATTTCATTTAGTCAATTATAAATAAGTATGATGATGATCAATATTTTTCTTGAGCCGTTTTCACTCGAAAGTTATTAAAATCTTTTCAGTAACCCCTAATGCTTACTAGAGCCCATACTCAACGCCTATAGTAGGGATTTACAAACATAGTCCAATTCCAGAGCTTTCGCTCAACACAAAACATCTCATCGATCATTTGCTTCTGAGATCCATGCCCAACACAAACATTTCATCAATCATGTGCTTCAGGGTCCACACCCAACACAAAACATTTATATACATATATATCATCAACAATTGGCTTATGTCCAATATACAAAACAAATCATCATGTTTATATGCAGTGGGGTCTTTGACCCAATATAAAATAAAACATCAATATAATCATCATGATCAATAGGCTTATGCCTATAAATGGTAGGTCCAAAATTCGGGACATTAAATCCCTCCCCGCTTAGTACAACACCTTCCCTAGTGTTCTATGGACTTTGAATGATATCATGAAACAAGGCAGGGTAAGCCTTTCTCATGGTGGCCTCATCCTCCCAGGTAGCTTCATCTACCTCAAAGTGTTTCCACTGCACTTTCAATTGGACTACAGTGTGCTTCCAAAGCTGCACTTATCTCTTGTCGAATATATGCAAAGGCTTAGGGGAAAATTTCCCCTCAGGTTCCACCTGTAATAAGGACCAATCAATGACATGTTTAGTGTCATAAACATATTTCTTTAATAAAGATGCATGGAAAAAAATTATGAACTCTTCCACTGGTCCTTTCTTGGCCAAAATTTCAAAAGGTCCACAAAACCTAGGTGCCAACTTACCACACCTACCAAAGCTCAACGAGCTCCGTTTTGCTTTCACTTTTAAGTAGACATGCTAACCTACTTGATAGTATTTATATTTTATTTTCTTTTCCACATAACGTTTCTGATGGTCTTGTAGCTAGGGTTTTCACCCTAGCTTGTGCTAATGAGCACCTACTAAGGAATCTGGATTCCTTAGTAGCAGTTCAATAATGTAAATAAAAATGAACTAAACTAAAGCAGAAAAAGTAAATAACGTAAAGCAAAAACAGTAAGAAAATGAGTAATGGTGTTTTTTATTTATGTTACCTCCGATGAGGAGGTTGGTGGAGTCCGTTGTGCTGGTCCGATGTCGGCGGCCTCGAGCTCCAAGCTGCTTCCTTTCCTTTTCCGGTGGTGGAAATGGGCCAAAAGGGTTCTCGATGATGGAAATGGCTTGATGGTAAGCTAGGGTTTCGAGAATAATTTCGGCAGAGGTAGGATGCTTTTGACTGTGGATGTTAAATGAGGGGTCTCCACCACTTATTTATAGTTTTTTAGTGGTGGAGTGCTGGCCCATGGTTTTGGAAACCATGTGGTTTAGGGCAGCTTGTTTAGGGTTTTTGCTGTTTTTAGGGTTTTCCTCCTTTTTCCTCATTATTTTTATTCCTTTTCTTCCCTTTTGGGGATTTTTGCTATTTTTAGAGGAATTTTGGTTATTTTTGGAGGAAAGAGGGGTTTTTTGACCTTTTGGAGGCATTTTAGGCCTTCTGGAGTCTTTTTAGATGGTTTTATGGCCTTTCGGAGGCATTTTAGGCCTTTTGGAGGCTTTTTCGTGGGATTTTCAGAGAAATATGGTAGGCAAATGGACAAATGAGCCATGTAATGGGGTAGATGAGGTAGTTAACCATTTTTGGGTGTTAACAGATTGCCCCCTGATGTGCGAGGGCAGGAGCTCATCGTATGGCCGATGGACATCATGAGTCATATTTGGTTTGTGTTGGGGTGTGGAGAAGAGAAGGAAGCAACTGAAGTTCGGGACACCGATCTCGAACCACCTGCAAGGACTGAAAAGTACATAACCTCAATAATGGATGAGGGATCATCTGATAATATGAACGAGGCGGGCATTCCCATGCTCGTATCAGAATATAACATAACAGTATAAAATGGTCCTCAAATACTGAATGAGGAAAAAATCTCAATATATGGACGAGGCGGGCATTCCCATGCTCGTATCAAGATACATAACAATAACTGTGTGAGGCCCAACATGAAGGACCTGTAGTAGATAATCACTGTGCATATCATGAGGGTCCAGAGGGGACACAAATCTGGAGCATACTGCTGAGCTGACCATGTCTGAGCTGAAAAACTGATACACTGGAATGGCAGCAGGGCTACTAAATGTGGTTCTGAAGGAACTGATGCGCTGCTGGATTAGAGTGATAAGGGTCGCACTCGTAATGGTACATGGATCTGGAACGGAACTGGGTACTCAAGGAAGCATAGAACTGAATGGCTTCCGAATACAATCGCCAACGCAGCCCGAACATCCACAAGAACATATAACTGGGCGTTCCGAAGTGACTCACCAATGTGCTAGAGTCGGGGGAAATCCGGGGTCTTCGACAAATAATGGGATGGATATATATCCTGCGCGATTCTCAACGATGCGAATAAGGTGCTGAAGTCGAACATGTGAGAAACAACCATTCGGAGAGGCAATAATGATTCCTCCCAAAATGGTCCGTAGGCACTCACCACAGATGGTGATGGGTCCAAGGCGCAGGAGCCTGTAGGTCTATCCTCTGGAATAGAGGAGTTGTCGTCGACAGAGGGAGACCTGCAACTATCAAGGCAATGATGTTTCCTTGACAGGAGCGCGAGGTGCAAAACCGAACTGTGATAGTACTGATGGTAAGAGTGATAAACTGGTGGGACTAACTGGGCAAGTAGAGTGGGTGGACTCAAACTTCCTTTGTTCAGAGTATGATGGCGGGGATGATCGGGCAGCACATGAAACTGATTGGTGATAAAGGGATCATAGCTGTACGGGATCTGGGCAGTTCACTGGGCTGAGGGAGACTCAAGCTGTGGTAACGGGGTAGGAGACTGCAGAATACTCTGAACAAAGGCGACCTGATTGGAGGTGCTGCCAAGAGGATTGATCATAGCGCCAAGCGGCGCGGAGGGACTTCTTCGTGGAAAAATGGTACTGTCATGTGGATTTTACGAGCCCAGGACAGTACATGCTCGTGGTTGCTTTCAATTTTAAGGAGTCTGAAAGCAAATAAGAAGACTCTGAATGGATGAAATAGTACTGTCATGTGGATTTTACGAGCCCAGGATAGTACATGCTCGTGGTTGCTTTCATATTTAAGGAGTCTGAAAGCAAATAAGAAGACTCTGTAGTAATGAAATGGTACTGTCATGTGGATTTTATGAGCCCAGGACAGTACATGCTCGTGGTTGCTTTCATATTTAAGGAGTCTGAAAGCAAATAAGAAGACTCTGTAGTAATGAAATGGTACTGTCATGTGGATTTTG
>LPNX010453677.1:5272-59040 GCA_001517045.1 Pseudotsuga menziesii
ACTACAATGGCTAAGTTTGGTTGTCTCCAAGCACCTTCCAAGATGTACTTGCAAAGTTTGGAGTTCCCGTGTAAATGACAGTCAGGAACAGCTCACGAAGCTCCCTGTTTGCCCCACTTTAAGTTTAAAAAACAATAAAAAATACCCCATTATTCCCACAATATATTTTTTTTAAAAACTTTCAGCAGACGTCGCTTAAGCGACACTTTCAAACTGTCTCTTTTCCGACGGCTTTTGAAATATCCATCGCAAATCCGACACTTATAACCGTCGCTTTTCCGACTCCTTTTTGATCTCCGTCGCTTATCCGACAGCTGCAGGTGTCGCATATCCGACGCCGTACGTTGATATTCGTCGCTTAAGCGACGGTTATGGAGGCTATTTTTCAAAAAAAAATTTCTACCGTCGAAAATATTCTGTCGCTTAAACGACACTTTACATTTAACCGACGGTTATGTAGGTGTCGCTTAAGCGACGGTTATTTAAGTGTCGGATAACCGACGCCGAGTTTCCGATGCTTAAGAAAAAATCAAAGTGTCGTACATGCGACAGGAAAGTGTCGAAAATCTGACATGACAGCCGTCGGATTTTGGGTCGAAATGTAGTAGTGAGAGGGTGCAACCGGTGTTGCCCCACCCACAATAGATGATGCATAAGAAGGGGTGGATGCAAGGTTAGATAGAGATGTGGAAGCATTTCCTGGATCTTCTTGTGTCACTAGCACTGGTTCAATAGTGTGTACATTTTTGGTGGATGAAGAAATGGTTCCAATAAAGATGGAGAGGATTCCAGGTCATTATAGATATTTCAATTTAGTTTTTATAATTTATGTCTAATATACCAATAATATTATTTAATGTTGACTAATGATGGCATTAATGTTTTGTAGGAAATGATATATTTTATAAACATATGACTGATTTGGCCTTGGAGATCTTCGGGCCCACCATCCAGAGAATGTGGAACAAGCAGCCAAAAGATTTAAAGGATGATGTGACTAATCGCTTGGTTAGTCTATTTGGAAAAGATACCTTCGATACATCAAAGGTCCTACAGAAGGCTGGAAAACATCTAAAGATTGTCGGAGACTAGTATAGGGTTCACCTAGAAAAGAACCCTAGGTATGAGCGCCCTCCAATAATTCCATCTATGGAGTGGAAAGCCATGGTGAGAGATGGAAAAGAGAAGGGCCTGAGAAAATCAGGAAAGATACCACCAACTGGAACAAGGAGGTATGCAACACATTCCAAAATGTAGTGTTAAGCCTTATTATTACTAGTTTTTATATCAATTTTGGTACATCGACTAACGTATTTAAAAACTTAATTACGCTCTCGGACACATCTAAGGCCACAAAGGCAAGAATTGAAAAAATTGGCCAACACAAGCTTGGGCCTCGTGGTTACTCCAACTTGGAGGCCTGATATGTAAGTATCGCAAAACCCGAATTTGCATCCAAATATCATATAGATTATCATTTTTTTTTTGTTTTGGAAAAAAATGTAAAATTAATGACATTATGCAAATATGAAGGCCGACCTGTTCAAAGAATTGCCCAGTTCAGATTTCATGAATCTTGGCTTCGAATAGGGCTTTGACGCCGTTGTTGAACACCGTGGAATCTTGTATGGGAATACTGGACGATCTTTTACTAATCCATCTGGTGCCCAGGTATGTAAAAAATGTATAGTTTAATGATAATTTATTAATTCTCATGTAACTTATTCCTTATAAATAAATTAACATAAATTATTTATTCCTTTCTGTGCAGGAAAGTAATGATCTCGTTCATGTCGAGGATGTACATGACCAACCAAACGAAGATCATGCTTCTCATCCTGGTAATGAATTTATTAATGTGCTGCTATTTTTTTTTATAGACCATTGCAGATGATGAACATTAATTCTAACTCTACACAATTCAATCGCAGAGGATGTAGATGCAGATAACATGGAACAGGTTGGGCCTGTACAAGATAATGTTGAACATGTTGATGTGCCCATGGCAAGTAAAAACACGCATTCGTAATGTTTTTTTAAATGAATTACTCGTATTTATCAAAATATAAATATATTAATGAAATATTTTGACATTATTGCAGAAATTCATCGCCCCTCGCCTGAAGTTCAACCCTATGAGCAGACTAGTAGGGATACCGATGATCAGATTCCGGAAGATGTCACTATAACTAAATATTTAAAGAGAAGAAAAGTAAAAATGAAGTGATTAAACAAATTTCAAGTAATTCTTATTTATAAAAAAAACATTTAATAATTTTTTCCTCTGTTTCATGAATGAATGTTTGAATGCGTTAATGAATGGTTTCCTGATTTTTTTTTCTGCCATTGACTAAATGAATGTTTTAATGAATGATTTAATGAACAGTTTAATGAATGGTTTTTTTAGCTGTTGAATGATTTAATGGTTTAATGAATGATTTAATGAAAGCATCTTTCAACTTTTGAGTGAAATAATTTGCACTAGATGCATTGTTATTTGCATTGTAGATGCATTGTAGATAGTGTGAAGATCCACAAATCAAGGTATAATTATGTTTTTTTTTGTTTGATTGAGCTGTGTATTGGGTATTTATGCATGTGCAGACACATAAATTTAGTTTATGATGATGATGATGATTACCATACATTGAGGAGAACTTTGTTCTATTTGATCTAAAAAATTACCTTAAATAGTTTGATTTATCATGATAACTAGCCCCTTGGTAATACTTTACCAATTTCATATATCTAGGACAATAAAATTAAATCTAGGCATTTCATTACAAGAAATATGATAGGCATTTGAGTTTGATGGGAATATGAAAGGTCAAAAGACAGAAAAAGATAGATAGACCTGTGAGGAAAATAGAATCTGAAGCATTGTTTCCCTATTATTCTGCATGAGTATAATGTTATCTACCCAAGTTTATCTTTCTCTAGTAGTTTTGTAATTTGTTTCTTAATCTCATATCTTGTTCAACTTTCATGTTTGATTATGTAGTGGAAAACCTATGTTTATATTTGTGCTTATCCATGTAGGTTGTGAGTTGAGCATGGTGCACATTGGAATTTTTTGTTTCCATTGTAACTTCCCCCCCCCCAACATCACTATGCACTTTATTACTCATAATCACCAATTTGATACAAAGTCTGCTTTGTGCAAATCTTTTATTAGGAATTTATATCTTTATTTATTGCTTCCAATTTATCACCGAGTTTAAAGTGGTCACTTAGAGAAAACATCTCAACTCTGGAATACAAAAGAAGAATAATTGCATTGATAATTATGGTAACAAAGTATTGAGATTGGCTTGAAAAAATAAAGATCTATTTGATACTTTATTTCTGGAAGGCATTGTTTGAATAGAAATTGTTTATTTTTGTTGGAAGGCATAAGTTATAAAAACTATTTATTTTTGTTGTTTTTAGGCAATCTTCCAGAGGTATCCATGACCTGAAAAAGAGTATCAGTCATTTTCACTGATTTACAATGATAGATCACTAGATTTTGTATGACATCTTTTCACTAAAGGAAACAGTTTCACATTTGTCACGAAACGGTTTCGAGGTTCTTTCCCAAGGAAAACATTTTTTTATTGAAGAAAGCCCATTTGCTGCCATGACTTTTGGCGGTATTGATCCTAATCACTTCAAGGGTAAACATCAATATGCTCCTATTACTCGAAAGGGTTACTGGAAGGTATGTAATAGAATCATGTTAGTTTTCCAGGTTTAAGATTGACTGTATTTAAGGATAAACACATGCATACCATGTTCTTTGTATGAGTCATAGTTACTAGTAGGTATGTCATGGGATTAATATACTCTAATAAATCGATTTTTCTATTTCTTTCAATTTGACATGGTAGACTTCCTCATTGATGATCAATCAACAGGTCAGCATACAGTCCATCTTATCTAATTGGGCACATGATTTCTTCTTAAGGAATCTTATCAAAATATTGATGGCATTTTATGAACATTTAGTTGTAGGTTTTTGTGTTGGAGGTTGTGTTTATATTGCAGATTCTGGAACTTCTTTGCTAGCTGGTCCATCAGTAAAGCTTGCATACCTTTGATCTTTTGGAAATTTCTTGTATAAATTAGTGGTGTTTTCTAGGTTTCTGCATGATAAAAGAATATAAACCACAGGGGTGTGGCATCTATCTGATGCTTGTATGCTCAAGCAATCAACAAATGTTCAATAATGCTCATTTGATAAATTGATATGATATCTTTGTAGTATGAAAGATATATAGTTGAAACCTCATGAAACAACATGAAATCCCCTCAATAATGAACGAAAGGTATCACACACAAAAAAAATATCTTAGTATCTTTGTTTTGATCAACCATATCTTGATCACCTCGACATATTGGGGATACTATATTCATGAATTTTACCATTTATATTGTGTTTGTCAGTGTAATTAATTATTTAGATTATCATGATGTTGGGGCCACTTCCTAGCAATCATTGAAAAGTTATTTACATCAATTTGTTCATGTGAAAAAATTTGTTTCAAATGTACAAAAGAGGATCATTGTACTATTGTAATTTGTGATTTCCATGCATGATGCATATTTAAAATTGTATGCATCTACCATTCTAGGTGAAACTTTTGATTTCCATGAACGTTCTTAAAAAAAACCCTTCCAGCTTACCAAAAAACTCAGTAATATGCTATAGAATCCAATTGGCTCATTTTGAGGGAAGTTTTTCTTCACAAAGAAAAGTATGTAGATATTTCCAATGAGATAAACCAATGTAATCCCATGGAAATGGATATTGGAACATGGGAAAGAGATACTTGACAAGTTGTGTATGCCTTTTAACTTGAAGGATAAATGGTGTAATATGAAGAAGAGTAATTATTGAAGCATGTACATAAATGGATTAATTAATTATGTCTATCTTGTTCCCAATATTCCTCTTTGGAGGAAAATTTCTTGGAATCTCATGTGTAATCTCAACATATCCTTCTAGAATTCTACTCAATTATACTAATACTTCCTTCTTAGTGTCACATTTTTCAACACTATTGGACTTTATGCCATCTAAGACTCTTATTTGCACCATTTCATGACACTCATTGGTATCCCTTATTGTATTTATGAAGTTCTTTGTAAATAACAACACTTCTCTCTAGCCCTTATCTTTAATTCACAACTAAATTATTTTTCTATCCTTTATAATGTCCTAAGTTCTTCTCAATTGATTTATATCTCCATTGGGCATCCACAAACTCCTTATATTTTTCATTTTAGTCCTTCGGTTGACTTGGACTTGAGCATGCATTTTATTTATATGTTTGACAAAATGATTCTATATCATCACTCATTTGGACATGTTTAGTGAAAATCTATCATATCTAAAACACTTCTTAGATTATTTTGATGCATAAAATTCAATGATCACCGACAGAGCATGTGTGCTCTGGAATGAAAAAGATGTATAGAAGCATACCATATTGATATGTCGTAAGAGTTGTCAGGTAAATAACTGTAAATGAAAACAAATTATCAACATTGTCTGTTAGAAGAGTTGTATCACATCTGTTTTTCTGTGTTTCAAGTTTCAACCATGCTATCTCCACTTATGCTAATGTTTCTATCTACACGAATAAAAGGTGTTTTGTATTGTTGCAAGTCTAGACTAGCTTGAATCTCCAAAGCTTCATATATGCAAGGAAATTTTCTATGACATTCTATTATCACTTCGGATGTTTTGTAAGAAAGTAAATGCGTACTCGTGGTTTAAGTGAATTTGTGAGCTCAACAAGTTGACAATAATCAATATTTGTTTTGCATGAGGGAAAAACTTGAGGCCACATTCAAAAGTAACAATGAAATAGTGATTCATCATCCCTATATTTTATGTTGGACAAAAGTTTCATGCCAATATCATAGGTCTATCTATATCAAAGTGTCCAACAAAGGCATCTATTATTTGTTGGAAGTGACTAATAGATTCAGTTCTAGGTGGTGAAACCATCAAAGAGCTTCATCCCTGAATGAATCAGTGGAAGTTTGGTAATATTGACGCAAACACTGGAGATGCCCAGATAGGTAATGGGGCTTATAGTCCTGTTTTGTTTGATTGAATTCATAAGTTTCCAATTTCGAAGAATGGATCGCATCCCTTTCTGAGCTAATATTTTATATTTTGTATTCAACATGTCTAGGTTGGGATACTGATCAATTTCTCATAGATATTAGTGAAGCAACTTTGATCATGTTGATTGTTAGAATGTAAGGCTTTACTTGCCTTTTATCCATATTAGTCTCTAATTGCTTTCATGTTTATGAATGTCATAAAAATTGTAAAATCCTACTTACACAACATCTTTACCTTTTATTTAGGGTGGGCTTGCACCTGGTGGTTTCAACTTTGATGAAAAAATGTAAGTACTCTAGAATTCGTCAACTTATCCATTCCTCATTATGACCAACAAAAAAATATTCATGTATTCAATACATTCACATGTTACCACTGTTACTACATGTTTAAGTGAACTGCACTACATCGCTTCCTGAATGGAAACCTGCCAATTTTTTTTTTGTTAATTCTACCACCAGGTGTCGCTTTTCCGATGGTGTTATTTGTTGAAGCTCCGACACCTTTCCTGTCGAATATTTGACGCTTTAACACATATTTCATCAAAATTTGTAAATGTGCAGTGGATCTAGGTATTTAGAACTCTAACTAGATTGAGTTTTTTCAAAATGAGTAAAACATTAAACTTGGTTTCATTACATTATTTATGTTAATATTATTATAGTTTGTATTAAAAGCTAAGTTGGTTAAAGTTATTTAATGACATTAATATTGTTTATGTTAATATGATTAACCAATTTAATATAATTTGATATAGTAACTACTATGTTTGTGTTGAGTTACTATGCAAGTAAAAGGTTGGCACAATTTTAGAATGACCCAAGAAAAAACTATTTAATAACATAGTACCAATATGTTTGTTACTATGACAATTTAAATTCAATATATAGTTAGTAAATATTGCATGTGTTGAGTACCATGTTTTATTGATGATGATGATGATGATGATGGTTGTTAACATCCAATAATACCAATTTTGGTATGTCTGACTTTAAGAGAAATTATTTGGTTTGCTTTAAGGTTGTATTCATATGTTGAAAATGCTTTAAGAGAAGAGTTATGATCTCACCATAATTATGGATTGTAAGGCTAGGAAGGCCTATATTGCAACAAAGCTTATGAAACTGAAATCTAATATGGGTGTACACAAGACACTCCTAGAGAAAGTGATTTTCATTTGCAATGGTCATAGTTCCACAGAGATGGAAAAAAATTTATGCCCACTTCATTTTAGGAATTGCTCAACGCCCTATTTCACTATGGAGCTCATGACAGTGCGTTCTTAATATCTTGGCTATATTAATTTTTTACTTTGAATTAGTCAATAATCAAATGTAATTTTGATATTCTTGATCAAATTTAATGACCTACTTATAATATCTTAATTTTTTTAACATCTATATCCTTATCACACCATGTTTTTCTTTAAACTATGAAGTAACATTATTTTTGGGATTATTAGTATTTTTGCGGTGGAAAATTCTTTATTGCCACTTCATTTTAGGAATTGTTCAATGCCCTATTTCACTATGGAGCTCATGAGAGTGCATTCTTAATATCTTCGCCATATTAATTTTTACTGTGAACTAGTCAATAAACAAAGGCAATTTTGATATTCTAGATCAATTTTAATGACCTACTTATAATATCTTAATTTTTTTAATGTCTATATCCTTATCGCACCACATTTTTCTTTAAACTTTGAAGTAACAATATTTTTGAGATTATTAATATTTTGCATAATGACATTTTTATCATCTCCCAATGGTTTTGACTAGATATTTAAGTTCATTTATGGAATCTATGATATCACATGTTATTTATCATGTACTTCTACCTTAGAAACCTAGTCATAGTCATGCTCTCGATGGGGGAAAGACCGACATCAAGTAGGAGAATAAAGTAGGAAGTATTGATTTTAATTTTGAGGTTATAAGTTACAAAATGCTACTAGATTTTCTCAATCATTCTCCAAGATTCTCTAGAGATGCTACAACCTCAAAACTTCATAACCTTATTATATTACAAAGTTGGTAACATTTTATAATCGACGAGATAAAATATTATATATTCAGTGTATGTTTAAGTTTATTATTTTAACGATCAAAATCAATTATAAATTACAATATCAACATAATCTATTTTCATTTTTCTATTATAAGTTTAGTAGGATTACATCATGAATATAGATTGTGAAAGAAATTTGTTACATATAAAGTTATTTAATGGCATTAATAATCAATGTTCGTTACTATTTTTAACTTGAATTTTTGTTATAATTTAATATTATATCAATTATTGTGACTAAATTGAGTTTCCATTGTAATTCTAGGAGATTGACATCATTAAATTATGGTGATATATAAAAATTATGGTGATATATAATGATGTGGAATTATGGCATAATATCAGCATTGTATTTGTTATTACAACAATTTTAGTTATTGTAATAGTAGTTAATTTTGTCTTTGTTTAGTATGATGTTTTATTTTAAGAATTTGACACCACTTTATAGTCCACAATTTTTTTTTTATGAACTTAAAGTCTAGGTTTTACCCTTGTGATGATCAAAATAAATTATGAATTAGAATAGAAACACAATTTATTTTCATTACCCTTGTATTAAAAATTATGCTCATGAATGTTTACTTAGTCAATAAAGATTAATTTGCAAGAAATTTCAAATAGCATATCAAATATCAAAAATTGGTTTATCAAAGAAAGAAAAAACCATAGGATGTCGATGGTGAATTAATCTCTGAAGTCTGTCAGAAGATGTGACAAATAATTTTGTTTAGATAGATCTTACTATTTTTTATCATCTTGGAGGTTTAAATCTGTGATTTTTGTCTTTTAAAGTAAATGCAAAATCAATTTTGGTTGTTACTGTTTTGGTCAATTTTGTAAATAGTTTTGGAGGAGGTGGATTAATCATGAACTTAAGAAGAATGTATTTTTCGTTCAATTATGACTAGAAATATGTTTTTTTCCCGAGGAAAAAAAGTTATTTAATGATATTGATGTTAGTAACATATCAAGTGTTTATTAATAAATAAAAAATTTAACAATCAAAATCAGCTATGAATTATAGTAGTTCAACAATGTAGTATAGTGTGTTTCTAGTATAATTCATAGTAGTCATAGTGTGATGAATTATGCTAAAAAGGAAAACTAACTAAAGTAGTTATAGCAAGTCTTCAGTATTTACTCGTGAAGTCATGTAGTGTTTGACCATGTTAAATTGAAAAGAGTATATTAATATTCCTCTTTAACTTGGATTCCTTACAATATCTATATTATCATTAATATTTCTATTTCTATATTAAAACAAAGGTCATCAAGACTTGGCTCATGAATAATAAATCGTGTGAAAAAATCTTACATATAAAGTTATTTAACGACATATTAATGTTATGTTTGTTACTATTATTAACCATTTTAATAATGACACAAGTGTTACCTATTTACTTGTGTTGATTATAAGTTATTATACTAGTACAATGTTGACATCACTTTAAAGTCTATAAGTGAACATTTTATAAGTCTAGTTGTGTTGTTCAATGATTAAAATTAAATAATGATGAATTAGAATGCAATATTAATATTATGTTTGTTACTATTATTAACCATTTTAATAATGACATAAGTATTACCTATTTACCTTTGTTGAGTATAAGTTATTATACTAGTACAATGTTAACATCACTTTAAAGTCTACAAGAGAACATTTTATAAGTCTACTTGTGTCGTTTAATGATCAAAATCAAATTATGATGAATTAGAATGCAATATGAATATTATGTTTGTTACTATTATTAACCATTCTAATAATGACACAAGTGTTACCTATTTACATGTGTTGAGTATAAGTTATTATACTAGTACAATGTTGACATCACTTTAAAGTCTACAAGAGAACATTTTATAAGTCTAGTTGTGTTGTTCAATGATCAAATCAAATTATGATGAATTATAATGCAATATTAATATTATGTTTGTTACTATTATTGACCATTTTAATAATGACACAAGTGTTACCTATTTACATGTGTTGAGTATAAGTTATTATACTAGTACAATGTTGACATCACTTTAAAGTCTACAAGAGAACATTTTATAAGTCTAGTGGTGTTGTTCAATGATCAAATCAAATTATGATGAATTAGAATGCAATATTAATATTATATTTGTTACTATTATTGACCATTTTAATAATGACACAAGTGTTATCTATTTACCTGTGTTGAGCATAAGTTATTTTACTAGTACAATGTTGACATCACTTTAATGTTAGGGTTAACCTTCACTTGAGATCAAGTCAAAGGTGGTTAGGTCTAGCACATGGTTTGTTGTAGCCCATGGTGTTGTCCCATGGTATTGCATGTGGTTAAGACTTTATAAGGCTTGAAGAGTCTCCATTGTATAGGTCCTGGAGGTGAGCGGTGACTAGCTCGCTTGTCCCGGATGGCCGGTTTTGGCCATGTAATGAAGATCTTCATTAGTGCTGGTTTTCCCCGCATGGGGTTTCCAGGGTATATTGTGTGTCTATATGTGGTTTCTTGTTTTAATGTTTATTTCTCGCTCATTATTATATTGTATTGCTCGTTTATAATTCTAACAACTGGTATCAGAGCCATGGTTTGGCTTGGTCATGCTCGTTGGTGTATCTATGTTGAATCAAATTGTGGGGTGCATGCTCGGTGGTACTCGACACCCTAGCAGTAATTTTTTGGTCCATGTGAAACTTAGCTGTAGGCAAGTTTGGATTTCTCTGGATGCTAAAAGCACAAGGTATCCCTCATATGCACAAAGAAGGGATGTTGCATCAAATGTGGAATGAACCACTAGGTAGGTACGAGGGTGGAAGGTGTACTTTGTAGCCTAGCTTGATGTGGATCAGAGAGGTTGAGTCTTTGATTGTGGGAGAAATGTGAGATGGTTTAATCTCGGTTTTGGGACCAAGATTGATGAGCCATGTATGTGAAGAGAATTCCTAGAGAACTGGCAGTTAAAGCGGCCGATGACCCATGTAATCTGGTAGATGGATTTTTCTTTATATGGACATCAATGACAGAGTTTGGATGTAGGTACAAAGGGAGCATGGCAAAAGACGAGCAAGGAAGTGAGCATGGAAAGCGAGAGGATGAAGCAATGGATGGTGATGGTGTAGTCACCATGAAGGCACATGAAAATTAAAAAAAAATGTAATGGAGCGGTTTGCATATAAATGGGCATATGGCTGTAAGACCTGGTAAGGCATGCATACCCATGGTAAATCATCGATAAAGTCGAGAGATAAACCTAGGTGATAGCGGGGTGTATGTAAGATTCCTCGGTAAATATTTCAGGGGAGTTGGTGATTACTCCAAGTCAAGTTTAAAGGGGGGATTGCTAGGGTTAACCTTGACTTGAGATCGACTCAAAGATGGTTAGGTCTAGCACATGGTTTGGGCACATGGTTTGTTGTAGCCCATGGTGTAGTCCCATAGTATTGCATGTGATTAAGCCTTTATAAGGCTTGAGGAGTCTCCATTGTATAATGCCTGGAGGTGATCGCTGACTAGCTCGCTTGGCCCGGATGGCCGGTTTTGGCCATGTAATGAAGATCTTCATTGGTGCTGGTTTTCCCCGCATGGGGTTTCTAGGGTATATTGTGTGTCTATATGTGGTTGCTTGTTTTAATGTTTATTTCTTGCTCATTATTATATTGTATTGCTTGTTTATAATCCTAACATTTAAAGTCTACAAGAGAACATTTTATAAGTCTAGTTGTGTTGTTTAATGATCAAAATAAAAAAATGATGAATTAGAATGCAATATTAATATTATGTTTGTTACTATTATTAACCATTTTAATAATGACACAAGTGTTACCTAGTTACCTGTGTTGAGTATCAGTTATTTTACTAGTACAATGTTGACATCACTTTAAAGTCTACAGGAGAACATTTTATAAGTCTAGTTGTGTCATTTAATGATCGAAACCAAATTATGATGAATTAGAATGCAATATAGTACGATTTGATTTATATCAAATATAATAAGGAATATTAGGAAAAACTAAACTCAAACTATATTGCAAGTGTCTTGTATTTATTCATGGACCAAGTATAAAAGATGTTTTTAAATGCATTATTGAATTTGATTATGAACATTTGATATAGTGAGAAGTTATGTTGATCTAAACAAAACATTGAAAGTTAAATATTGATTGGTTTTATGTATTACACATAAAAAATCATGACATAAATTAACATTAAAGTTAAACCCAAAATTTGTATATATATATATCTAGTAAATAATACAAAATTCCTCAAAAATTAACTTGAAGAGAATATTTGATATACAACAAACATTGAAAAGTGTTTCTTCATGTATATTAATAGCTCCTTCAAAGAACAAAATTACATTCATGGATAATCTCCTTCTAATCTCATTATATTCGCTCAAGTAGATCAAGTACACCTTCTATACCAAATTTATTTATCTTGGTCTTATTGCATTGTTCTTTCCTTAGCATCCATGCCCAAACTATGGTATTAATTGAAATAGATCTAAGTTCCGTGTCTTCAGGATTTGGTACCCAATATTGTTCTAAAACATTTCCCTTGTATTTCCCTGAAGTAGGCTTCCACCAATCAACCTTAACATGAAGAGTCACACTTTCATCATCCTCAAAGATATCTGAAGTGGCTTTTGCCATCCAAATCATTTCTCCTTCATCCTCATTTCCTGATCTGACAGGTAACATATTTCCTTTCTCAATATCAATCATGGGATTGAATGTTGGCTTTGGCTTTTTGCTATTGGGTCCAACATATACTGGTTCACCTGTTACATTATCAAAATCCCCATCCATAATACTTGAGATTACATTGAGTGCATTACGGTCAGCATTGACAATATGTCTTGTCTTGGGCCAGAAATCCTCAGAAGATGATCCACTTTCATTTACTATTGTATGATCATTGTAGATTTCATCTAATGTATCAACAACTCTTTCCCAATACTCTACTTTATTTTTCCATTCCTCAGTTACAATTGGAGAATTCTCATTGCCAATAGTGTATTTCCACATTTTTATGTATGATGTTATTCCTTCCTTTAGTTCTTTTAAATAGACATCATTCTCCTTGGGACATAAGAAAGATGGCTTCCCTATGGGAAATTTAGGTCGACCTTCATCATATATATTCCACAACTCTATAGGTTTTAAACATGCAATATCTCTAATTGATTCTTTATACCTCATCACTGGAACACCATTAAGTACAAGAAATTGGAAGTATTGAACATAATGATGTCCAACTAGTGCATATTTTCCCTCCTTGATGTATCTATTAAGGAAAATTTTGAAGTCATAAACTTTGTCAATAAGTGTAGGTGGAAAGACTCTTTTTTCTTCTATTATGCGATATGTATCCATCATTTCAGGTAAAGAATATATATCTTTACTTTTCAAGTTGGAAGACATTCTTCCATAGGTTCCATCTATGTTTTCATGGGTGTGACCCACAAGCAAGAACCCAACCTCAATAGTGATGAAGACACCAAGTGCAGTTAATAGTGATAGAAACATGGAAACATAACGATTCTTATTATCACTTGCTACATTGTCCAACTGTAACAACAAATGTGGAGGAAGAGGTTTGAAATCAACATTCTGAGTTTTTGATCTTCCTTGAGATAGAAAATCATCCTTGTACACTCTAGATTTTGAGTAAATAGAGGTTTCAAGTAATGAATTTGAAAGTGGGTTTCTTGAACTTCTACTCTCATAAAGGAGATCACCATACATATCAAGGTGTGGGTCTTCAAGGTCCCTCAAGCACTTTGCAAGAGATGTAATGGTAAATTGTGACCCCTTGTGTACAAATGGTAGGGAGAAATGACCAAACCCTCCTATGTTATGCCCATGTGTTAGCATACCTATCAATGACAAACCCAAGTTTGTTCCTGCAATAGATTTTGATTTGACATGTAATCTTGGTATTGAAGTCTTTGTTTTGTCCATTTTATCATGGATAATGCTCAAATACTCCCTTGGAAACTGCACTGACATAATTCTGTGTGCATAGTAGCAATATCTTCCACACATAATAGTCTTCTTATGCTTTGTTAGTCTACCTTGTGCCTTTTCTTCCAACTCTTTTGTAGTTGCTAACTTCATCTGTGCTTTCAACACGTTACATTCACTAAATTTGGTGTTCTTTGAGAATGCCATGTCTTAAAAATGAGTATTCCACATATTTCTCACTGTTGGTTGTGATATTGATGAATAATTGAGCTTTTGAAGAGCCTCATTGATCTCCTTTAACAAAGAAATTTGTGTGTAAGTTGAAGGAAGCAATCTTAAAGGAGAAGAAATTCCATCTTCTTCAACTTGATGTGTTTGTTTTGCTGAAAAATCTGAATTATCCATGACGATTCTATGCAATATTTTTATGGCTGCCACGGTATGTGGACGTGCTTTGCATTTGTTGGTATTACCATGAATGGCTTTAATATGTCCATGTTGGAAATATTGTTGGTAGTTATAGAAGGTGCTTTGAGGAATCTTGTGTATTATGTACCATGCTTTCTTACATATAATATTTCCATTAAATCGCATGTCCTTTACTTTCCTAACAATAGAAGGTAGGCCATGGCCACGACTATTTGACATGATTGTGTTTGAATTGAATGAGTTCAAGACAAATTCCCTAAGACAAATTCCCTGATACCATTTTTACTTATGTGTTTCATACCCCTTCTAGCATTTGCAATCGCTTTCCTATCCACATGCTGAAGACAATCTTGTTTGCAACATTCATTTGCTACCAAAAGTTGGATTTATTTCTCTTCATCTATTTATGTTTGGCATTTTCCAACTATTTTTGTAGCAATAACTCATTTAATCCTTTTATATGGCCTCATTACATGCATATGAATTGAGTCTATTTTTTTATCATTTTAAATATCACCATCGGGTGAATCCATGAAGATGGGTGTCTATTTTGGGGGGTCTTATGAGAAAATAAATTTGATTTTTTCATGTTTTTCAACTTTGGGAAAACGAAAGTGCTATTTTCGTTTAGAATTTCACTTTCAAGTAAAAACAAAACTTTTAGAGAATTATGTTAGCTTTCTATTCATAATTTTTTTAATTTTTGTTATTGACATTTGATATGTCATTTCAGAAAATGTTTGACAGTGTGTCCTTATAAAATGAAAAGAGTAAAAAATAGATATGTTTGGTTGCACCACTAAAATCATTGTTAAACTTGTGTTTTGCAAAAACAAAATATGTTACGACAATCTACACACAATATACAATTGCGATGACTATAAATTTGTAACCAACAGATCTATACAGTAATTATAATATTTATTTGAATTCAATCAATGGGGAAACCTTGTCAATTTTCAACATGTGCTTGGTTGCGCCAATTTTCTCACAATTGACTATAAAAACTAAAAATCTACGAATACGCTTTTGAAGTAGACACTCCAATTAAGCACACCATATTTGTTTCAATTTTTTAGGTGGTGTATTTTTAAAGTTATATATTTTTCAGTTCACCACATGTTGAAAGAGATGAAACAAAACTCGAGACATGTTAGGAAACAAAAATAAATAAAAATAGCGGATCTAACCAATACACAACAAAATCTATACCTACAGAAAGTAGATTCAATGATGAAATTAATGGTATCAAGTCCAACAGTTGATTTGTAGTGTAAGGCATCCGTTTTACCTTCTGAAAATGGAGAAACCTGAAAATTTTGTAGGTTTCAGGTCTCAGAGGTTGTTCAACCGAAAAATTATTCGGACGAACAATGTTTTTCCGTTACGGAACCGTTATTTACAGCGCAAATGAAAAAAAAAATCATCGGCCGAAAAAACTTTCATCTGCCAAATTTTTTTTTAGGTCACGTTTTTCTAATTATCTACCATCAATGGTTGGTTATCTATTCATAAAATATAAGTTATCCATTCATGACAGTAAAAAATAATAATACATTACAATTTATCATATTACTAACACATCCACGAACAAAACATGTACTCTTCAAGAAGATACACTAGGCTTAATATATCCCTTGTCTATAGCAACTCGTGTAATTGTATTGTTCATTTCGTTAATTCTAGGATACTCTTATGATATGGAGCTCATGATACAAGTGTTGAAAACGAAATTATACCTATGTTAAAATCTAAATATCTTTTAGTTGGTAATACTGATATCTTATCACAAAATACAGCTTCAAATTCCTTTAAAATAGAAAATTGTTCTAATTCCATTTTTTATTTTTCGGGCTCAAATTCTTTAATTTTCATTCCATAAAGTTGAAACCCTTTCCTAATACACTTTTTACGTTGTAGTGCTGAAATTTGTCGTGTAAATAAAGGTCTATAAATTTTATTCATTGTATGATACTTATCTTCCTCATCCACACTACTAAAATTTTTATGCAAATAGTCGATAACATCTTTATGAGATTCTAGCCAATCCATACCTATAAAAATGTCATAGGATCCTAGGAGAAGTATATTTAAATTAACTAAGGTATCCAAGTCATTAAAACCTAATAACAAATCTTTAACTATCTCCAGAAATTTCATTTTTACCTTTGTCTCCAGCTATACCAACCATGCATTTTTTTGTTTTTCCTTACTAAGTTTACACTTTTCAACTACTTTTGATGCAATGTAACTTAAACTAGACCCTGAATCGATAAGTATTGAAACACGTATGTTCAAAACTTTACCTTCTACTTCCAACATGGTGGATTGATGGTCGACCTGCCGATATTCGAAAGAAACATTAACTATAGGGATATTCCTGGCTATGTCATTCACAGTACAAGCATCCTGCAACGTGCTTACAGGTTACTATTCCATCCTCCAGTGGAAGTTTTGATACTCTTTACCCCATTGCTATTGGTTGAACCTCGCCTATTGTAATTTTTATCAGTATGACCTCTTGTTCCTTTTCCAAAAGGTGTGGGTTTAAATCCTTTCCTACGTTGATCGATCTTTTCAATTCTTTTAATTTTCCCAACTTCTACTCAATTTGGATATTTGTTTAAAAAAATGGTAGCACAACTAGGCCTTTCTAATTGCTTCATCCATTGTTGAAGAATTTCAAATGCAATCTTTTCCTTATACACTAGGGGTAAACCACTGATAAAACTGTATACCTTAGTTTTTTCAACTCTTAGATATAGTACATAGCGTTGTAAATTTACAAACTCGGTTACAAATTCTTCGATGGTTAACAATCTTAGTCTCAAATCATTGAATTATTGAGCTTTCTCATCATAATATCATTCTGACATATACATTTTTTCAATAATTTTAAAAAAAAATTCCTACTCAACTCTTTACTACATATGCTACTGACACTCTTAACCTCCTTCGACCATGGAGCAGATTTAACAACCAAGATTCTATCGCTTCCTCAAATTCTCCATCAAACATGAAAGGCCTTAACTTTTTGAATTCTCCCTGTAACTCTACATGTCTTTCTTTTTGTTTTTCATTATCCATTTCATCACCTTTCTTTAAATCCAGGGGTGTTATATAGAAATGCTATTTGTAGTTTGTTTTTTTGTAGTGCTCATTTTCTTTTCTTGTAAGGAACATAAAATAAATATAATAATTAACTTTGATAATATTACCTTAGTATAAAAAATATTAAAATTTAGAATCAAGTTGCTAATTTTACCTTAATAATAAAAAATATTTCTATCAAAATTTTCTAACAATTCTAACATTCTCAAGTTCTCAACACTACATCTACAATCATACATTAACTAACTTTCATATATTTTCACCTATCAAAACTTCTTAACATTTCAAACATTTCCTAAGATTCATTCATATATTTATACCTATAAAACTACCTAACATTCATTCATATATTTGCACCTATCAAAACATTCTCTCCTAACATTCCCCCATTTCCACATTCACTCCTAACATGACATTCCCCATATATTCATTCTTAACATTAACATTCCCCTATATTCATTGTTACATTCAAATATTTGCACCTATAAAAACTTCCTAACATTCATAACCTTTCTTAAGATTAATTCATATATTTGCACCTAACATTTCCTAACATTCATTGCAAACATTCATATATTTACACCTATCAAAACTTCTTAGCATTCCTAACATTAACTTCCTAACATCCCTAACATTAACATTTCCATATTCATTCTGACTATATGCATTCTTAACATTAGATTGCACTTTTCAAAGCATTCATTCCTAACATTCCCCTATTTCCACATTCACTCCTATCATTGCACCTATCAAAACTTACTAACATTCATAATATTCCTAACATTAACATTTCCATATTCATTCATCATACATTCATTATTAACATTAGATTTCACTTATCAAAGCATTCACTCCTAACATTCCCCTATTTCCACATTCACTCCTAACATTACACCTATGAACACTTCCTAACATTCCTAATATTCCTAACATTAACATGTCCATATTCATTCCCCATATATTCATTATTAACATTACATTGCACTTATCAAAGCATTCACTCCTGACATTCCCCTATTTCCACATTCACTCCTAACATTCCCCTATTCCTACATTCACCCCTAACATTGCACCTATCAAAACTTCCTAACATTCATAACATTAATATTTCCATATCCATTCCTCAAATATTAATTCTTAACATTAGATTGCACTTATCAAAGCATTCACTCCTAGCATTCCCCTATTTCCACATTCAATCCTAACATTGCACCTATCAAAACATTCACTCCTGACATTCCCCTATTTCCACATTCACTCCTGACATTGCACCTATCAAAACATTCACTCCTAACATTCCCCTATTCCTACATTCACCCTTAACATTGCACCTATCAAAACTTCCTAACATTCATAACATTAACATTTTCATATCCATTTCCCATATATTGATTTTTAACATTAGATTGCACTTATCAAAGCATTCACTCCTAACATTCCCCTATTTCCACATTCAATCCTAACATTGCACCTATCAAAACATCCACTCCCAACATTGCACCTATCAAAACATTCACTCATAACATTCCCCCATTCCCACATTCACCCCTAACATTGCACCAATCAAAAATTCCTAACATTCATAACATTAACATTTCCATATCCATTCCCCATATATTCTTTCTTAACATTAGATTGCACTTATTAAAGCATTCACTCCTAACATTCCCCTATTTCCACATTCACTCCTAACATTCCCCCATTCACTCCTAACATTCCCCCATTCTTACATTCACCCCTAACATTGCACATATCAAAACTTCCTAACATTCATAACATTAACATTTCCATATCCATTCTCCATATATTCATTCTTAACATTAGATTGCACTTATCAAAGCATTCACTCCTAACATTAGATTGCACCTATCAAAACTTCATAACATATCTATCACTCTCAACTTCTCAACAAAAAACATCAATTTAATAAATTACATACATTCATATATTTGCACCTATTAAAACTTCTTAACATTCATAACCTTTACATATACATGTATATAATCCCAAAAACAATATATAAGGTCAATGCATATTTATATAATCCAAAAAACAATCATGAACATGTAATATAAATGTACATGTATATAATCCAAAAAAAATCATGTACATGTGAGTTCAATATACATGTATATAATCCAAAAATTATGTACATGTGAGTTCAAAGTACATGTATATAATCCAAAAATTAATCTCCTCCATGTCCAAGTCAACTACAACATATATATCTACATAAAAAAAAACAATGTAAATAATTCTCTAAATAGAAGTCCACCACTATCCTCGACCAGGGTCTTCCCTTGGATTCGTAACAATCTGCAACATGTATAAAAATAGATTCTGAATAACAAAAATTATTTAAAAAACTTTAAACCAAAATCAAAACATTAAAACATTAAACTAATATATCGAAGAACAATTCAATTATCAACAAAATTACCTCCAATTCTCTATCATCCAACAAAGTATTCTCTTTGCCTCTAAAAGATGGAGTAGACCCAAGCTACAACATATATAAAAACAGTTTATAAATCTTATAAATTATTTAGACTATTATAAATGATATAAAAAAATTTATTAAACTTACAATTCCAACACTATCGTCCAATGGAGTCTTTCCTTTGCCTCGCAAAGATCGAAGAGACCCAAGCTTCAACATATATAAAAGCAATTTACAAATGTCAAATATTATTTAAACTATTTAAACATATATATCAAAAAAAAATTCAATTATGAACAAAATTACCTCAATGCCAATATTCACATCCATCAAAGAACCTATATCTTCACCTCCAATTTCAATATGTTCTATTCCCTTAAATTTTAAATTTTGTTAATAAATAATTCATAGTAAAAGTAAAAAATATTAAGTTTAGCAATTAACTTAAACAACAAAAAAATAAAACATTAGCTCACAATAGATGGAAAATCATCTAAAAAGTTCGAATCTAATGAAACCTGCATAAATAAGTCAAATTAACAATAAGATACATAGTTAAATTTAAAAAAAAAAATCTTTCAAACTTAAATATAAATGTCTAAATTTTAAATATACCTCTCCAATATGCTCTTCTACATTTCCAGCATTTTGACTAATGGAGACTCTAAAATTATGTTCATTTAACAATCGGGAAAACTGAAAACAATAAACATTTATGTAATGTATTTATTACTATACATCAAAAAATAATTTATCATACATAGATATAATATAACCAAAAGTTTAATTCATAAGGAATAAAAAAAATAATGGATTGAAAGTACACAAACCTATCCTATGCTTGAGGTGTCATTAGATATTCTATCCGAAGCTATATTACGACAAAGCTTCGCATAGGCCTTTAAATCTTCAATTCCCATACAATGTAACTCATCATCCTTTTTGTATACAAAATTTTGTCGAATAGTGGCAGGAACCTTCTCTCGACTCAATCCAACATCAACTCCTACAAAAGCCAAAGTCAAACCTTCGACAACATTATGCCTTCCAGTTGTCCCAACTTGTGATGTGGGCTCCATCTCTGATTTGTAAGTCACAAGCCTAGGTGGACAAGATATCGAAGGTGGAGGTCAAAGAGTACTAGAATATCTAAGGGCACCTTTTCGATTGTATATCCTCCCCTTTCCAACTCCATAAAACTTAGAATGAATATCAGTATGGTTTGGCTTCATTCCTAAAAGAGACTCAGCATAAAAAAACCTGGGAAAATAATTAGGAACCTCATCGTTCCATGGCAACCGACCATAAGCCACAAGAAACCGATCATATAAAAAATGTGCAAGTTCAGGGTGCTTAAAATATTGCACTTTCAATGATTTCCGCTTTAGGCCCTCTTTGAAGTTGAACATTGAGTTGGCATGTTCTTTAGTCACCCTTTCCTTCACAACAACCCACTTATCTGGGCCCATCACTTCTGCATTTCTTCTTTGCATCAAAGGAACAAAACCATCTATTGTTGGTACAAGATCCTCATATACCTCAATGAATTTTTGTAAAGATAACAAAACCATCTCTATACTTTGTTTGTTCTCTGGAGCGAGATCCAAACTAGAAAGATCATTTTGCATCTTTTCATAGTGAGCCCTACAACTTTCAAGAGTTATTTGTTGAAGCTCACTTTCCCATGGAATCTCATAAGGTAAATCTAATGGATAGGTCGTAATGGGTGTACAACCCTCAGCTAGCTATACATATTGCATCCTTGCTCAACCTTTGCCACCCTATGTATGATGACGAGCCTCTTGCGAACCTTTCTCTATTTCCACACTCGTCTCCCGTACAGAAGGTCGAGATCCATGTTCACCCATAGATGATAAAGGGGAATCATCTCTACCACTATCACTACATCGATGATCATATGAATGTGAACTATAAAATAGGCTTAAGTCTCGAGGTGAAGTCGACAATGTTCGATTTTTCTTTTGGACACCAACTCCCGAAGAATGTGATGACCTCCTACGCTTCTGTCTCAAAGGTGGCTCTCTCTCCATTGGATATGATATCTACAAATTTACACAAATATCAATTTTTATACGTTAATTAATATGGACAAATAACATATATAAAGACAATGAAGCTTCTTCGTGATAAGAAAGATCCCTAAATCCACTAAATACAATGGTATATGATGGTTGCTAAGCATGTTGTACAACATTTTGACCCCGACACATGCCATAAACATGTTTTGGTTCAGAGTCCAAAAGTTGAAACATAGAGTAATTTGAAGCCAAACATATTGATCCATTAAGCAATTTTGCAAGTTGAGAGTTGAAAAATGCAAAGAGATAGTGTGTTAGGCCTAAATATCTAGGCCTGAAGTTTGAGATCCATAATGCGTCAATCACTAAGGACCTAACCTTCTACATGTTAATTAATCAACTTCAAAGACCGAGCAACTATAAAAACTAATATTTCAATAAAAACCTAGATATCACTAATATTATTTAATAGTCCTTTAACTACATGTGCACGAACTAGATTTTGCTAAGTATAAAATATAGTTTAAGGCAAGTGCAAGTACTTACCTACTCTAAGGAAAGACACTACTACTGGCTACTAGATGCCTAGTCATTATAGACATGTTAGTGAAAGCATCACTATTAAATATAGATAGAGCTTCTTTTTCTTCAACTGAACTTAAATCGTAGGTGAATCAGCTAGCTCATCCCTGAATCTCATAGGGAGAAAGTATTTCTAGATTATTCCTTGCCTTCTCTTCGTTTATCATCTTGAAATACTTCCACTTCCCTTCTTCTAGGCTCTGGAGTGTTTACAATGAATTATATATCCTAGTGCCTCTAGTTGTATAAAGCAATGAAGCGTCTAGAGACTGACTACATACACATAAACTTGCCTTTATCTATCTAACCTTTTCTCTCTATGTTTCAAAAAAGCCTGAAATGACAATGTTACTTAATGCAATGCATCGTAGACTAAGATACTCATAATGTGCCATGAGACTTATACTTCGGCTATTAGTTGTATGGACTAGAGCAAATAGTAGAGGTTAAGAACAAAACTATATAGTTATTACACTACAACTGAAGTTGTAACATAGGGTAGTAAAATGAAAAGGTTTTGAAATCATGTTCCCTACCAACGAAAAAACACACAGAAATAAATTGTTTACTTAGGGACTTGATCAACTCTGTCCATTTGGACAGAGTTGTTCAACTCTGTCCATATGGACAGAGCTCATCAACTCTGTCCATATGGACAGAGCAAATCAGCTTTGTCTATTTGTACAGAGCTGGTCAGAACTATCAATTTGGATAGAGCTCATCAGAACTGTCCATTTGGACAGAGCTGCAAACTGTACAGTCTTAAATATTTATATGTCTCAAATATCATTTAAAGATGCTACATACTGGTGAGTTATTTAATCCTACATAACCATGGACTTTTTTGGACAGAGCTCTCTAAATATTTTATAAATTTTCATGTACATAGAAAATAAAACTAAGATAATTAAAAATTTATGAACATTTTTTAAACAGAGCTGTCTAAATATTCTATAAAATTTCATGTACATTGGGAATAAGAATAAGCTAATTAAAAAATATAGAAACAAAAAAAACAATTAATAGATTTAAAGTTTTATATTGAATTTTGTTTAATTAAAATCATATAAGATAAGTAGAGTTGTCCAAATGGGTAGAGTTGTTCAACTCTGTCCAAATGGACAGAGCTATTCAACTGTCATATATATTGCTTTCAACTGTCATATAAATTGTTTATATAGGGACTTGACCAGCTCTGTCCATATGGACAGAGTTGATCAGCTCTATCCATTTGGACAAAGCTGTTCAACTATGTCCATATGGACAGAGCCCATCAACTCTATCTAAATGAACAGAGCAGACCAAATTTGTCCATTTGCAGATAGCTAAGTAAAAAATAGAATAAATATATGCTAATCAAGAAATATATTAACAGAAAAAAATTAACAGATTTCAACTTTTATGTTAAATTTCGTTTATATAAAATCATTTAAAATAGGTAAACTGTCCAAACTAGCAGAGCTCAACTCTATCCAAATGGGCATAGCTATTCAACTTTGCCCAACTGGGCAGAGCTGTTCAACTCTACCCAATTGGGCAGAGCTGTTCAACTCTGCCCTTACTACCATTGTAATTATGTCATTACTAAAATTATATGAAACAAGCACATAACAATTTATACAATCCCTTAATAATAATAGTATAATAGTTTGAATGGCTTACCTCATAGCCAAGAGCCAGCACAAGAACACCACACTAGGAGAAGACCAGGTACACCTCAATGGAAAGATCTCCACGCAGGACAGACCTCCATGACCTCCACACCAAACAGACCTCCACGCCCTCCACATCGAACAGACCTAAACGCCAAACAGAACTCCACGATGCGGGGTACCAGGATGGCGGATACACACGTCAAATAGCTGGATGACGTGGACAGGGATGAGACAGGTGGCAAGCTGGGTGGCGAAACGAGACAAGTGGGGTGATGGGTGGGGTGACAGGTGGCCGGACAATGACAACTCGCTGCAAGCCAAACAACGAAAATGAACCAGTAGCTAAGCTTATATAATAATAATAAATTATTCCACCGAATAGTTATTCGACCGAACAACTATTTGGCTGAATAATTATTCGGCCGAACAGTTGTTCGGCTGAACAACTATTCAGTCGAAAAATTATTCGGCCAAATAATTATTGAATTGCAGAAAAAAATTACTGGTCAACAATCTACTCCATCAAATTAAACGGTTACCGTTAAAGTTTATTCGACCGAATAACGGATTAGTTATTCGGCCGAAAAACTATAAATATTCAGCCGAATAACTCCTGCTATGTTGGTTTGGCACCCAATTCTCATGGAAGTGTTACCCAACTTTAAGTTTTCACCCCATTCCATTTATTTAAGGGTGGTGTGTCCTCTATAATATCCCATACCACCATTTTGTTGGGTGGCTCCTTGAAATTTTCCTTCACCCTTAAAATCTCACCTTCATCATCCACCAACTTATTTATTGGCCATATAACCAAACAATGACTTCACTTATCACCAATTCTACATGTTTCACAAATTCTGTCTATGTCTTCCGCAAAAACACCAAATTCCACTTCACCTAGAGTTTCACCCTCAACCATGTCATCCTCGTGGATATAAACTATGATCCCTTTGGCAATGTGCATGCTTGTTCCTGTGCATTCATGTGTAAGAGAAACCTTTTTAAATTTGAATGTAACCCTCTCTTGACGAATATGTATGGGATGATCATGACAATGTGGTTCCAAATCTGATTCTAGCCAAATCTCATAAGATTCCAATGCACCCCCTAGTGTAAGCTCAAATCCTGTTGGGTGTGGTAGAAGAGCATCATGCTTTAACACCTTCTCAATTTTAACCACTATGCATCCTTTCTTTACCATCCTTCCATGCACCTTATGCCCAAGATCTATATTGAATATGGAGCCTTCACCCACCTTCGGTCCAAGTTGTAGAAGTTCTACCATGTCTCCAATAGAAAATGTAGAAGAGATATTTTCACTTGTACACCAAATTAAAAAAGCTTAGTGTTTACTCAAAAAAAACATTCAATGTAATATCAACATATGCTTCAAAATTTTGATTTACCTCCATTGTGCCTCAAATTCATGATTTTCCATGGATGTGTTAGGATTATTAATCCTCCCTTGTCCAAATTTGGTCATATGTCTAAATCAAGAGTCATGTCTAAATCGGGAGTCCATCCAGTCTATTTATAGTCATTAGCACCATTGGGTAAACTTGACCTAATTGGGGCACATTTTTTAGTTACTAAAGTGTGGGGAACACTAATTGAGGCTCACTGCCACTTATTGTAGTTGATTGCATAAGTTTAGGAGCCTCCTAGATCAATCCCTACAATTTAGGAAGCCACTGGGAGTGCCAAAACCAGCCAAGGTCAGTTCACTTCAGTTAATGACTAGTCAAGCTAAGTTAGGAGTCAGTTACTTTCAGTTCAAGTCCTCCACATTTAGTTAGCGCTAGGTTTACTTGACTGCACACATGTGGGGCGCATTTCTCACCTACCACAGTCAGTTAACCATTGGTCAACACTGAATGTAACACTTGAGTTGTGTTTTAGAGCTCCGATGAACTCCGGTTATGGTTTAGACAAGGACACTTAACTATTGGGTCCTCCGATAGTGATTTAGACAAGTCTTGGTTATCTACAGTCAAGTAGAGTCTAATCAATTCGAACTTCCTCATGTGGATTCGAATTGCTTATGGCTATTAAAGCCATTTTACTTCATTGTAATTATCATTCAGATTACTTTTTTGATTAATGAAAGCATTCACAGCTGCAAGCCGTTTGCACTGTTTCATTCTTCAATTGCTAAGTAAATTGTGAGATCTTCTTTGTGAGTTGTGTATTTGTATATAGATCTATATGCTCAAATTTAAATGGTATCAAAGCCTCAGCGGACAAGGAACTTCTCCTCCTCAGATCTCCTACTGGATCATTTTTTTTGTTTTGCAGGTACAAATTCGAAATGATTTCATCTCTGGTGAGACAAGGTCTCTGTCGGGTGTCTATTGGACTCGATAAAGAGTTCTTTAATAAGATTAACTAGATGAATAAAAGTGATGGATCTTTTGGAACAATGGCAACAGGTCTTTCTCCTAGCTTGCGCTACCTCATTAGATCTATTGAAGACCCGAAGGAACTTTGGACAAGATTGGAAAAAACCTTTGGAATGATTTATGAGGATCATAATAGCACTTTGGAGAGAACATCCAGCACCATAAGAATCCTTGATCCAAAAATCTCGGCCTCCACTCTCTCTGATGAAGTTGTTCAAGATAAAGAAGAAGCAGAAGCTTCTACACAGTCAATTCGAATTGAAGACAGTTTCCATGCGGTGACTCCTTCTCCTGATGCTCTAGAAGTTCATGAGATCTCTGATATCTCATATTCTCATATTGCTGAAACAGAAGAAGACATTTGAATCTCTGATATTGAAGAAAAATTCTGCTGCACTTCCATGCAAACATTCACCTGTGATTTTCCTTTAAATTCTGTGCAAATTTTACTAGTAATTGCTTCCAAAAGTGAAGAGAAATTTGATTTTTCTCCCTCTAATGTTGCTTCTGGTGTGCAAATATGTGATACCTTGGATATTTTGTAAGAAATATCAAATTACCAGAGTGATCCATTCGCTCCCCATGATCTAGTTTTTCCAGCAAACTCCTGCAGGATTGCATGCACCAAAATTCAGAATTTTGAAAAAGAAGAAAGTTGTGCATCGACCGTCACGGTTAACCATTTATTTGAATATGATATTAACCTTATTGGATATGATATGATCTTATTTATATCTGATCTGATATTTCTTGGTTTAATATATCAAATTCATAATCTTTCAGTACTGCTTGTAGCTGTTCTCATCAACGGTGTGAAGAAACAAGTATCGCAAGTCTCCTACAAAACTGTTGTTGGGGATTTGATTCCATTTCACAGTTTTGGATCTGTTGTGAACTTATTTAGATCTGATTTAAATTCTGATCTGATATTATTTGGTTCATATTTTAAAATCCAAAAGCCTTCAGTCATGCTTGTAGCTGCTCTCACCAGTTCCGGTGTGAAAAATCAAGTACTGCACTTTCTCTTCAAAACTGCTGATGGGGATTTGGTGTTAGTTTCCTCATATGAGGTTGCTAATATTTTATTATGTGATTCATTATCTATTTCAGAACCTATATTAGACTATGGAGCTCAAGAATTCTCTCTCAACAGTCCCAGTGCTTCTCTACCATTGATCACATGCTCATCTCCTCACAAAACTTGTAAAGAGGAAGATTTTCCGCATTCGCCTGGACACCTGCTCCTAACACTTGGGGCTGTTCTTACCACTCATGGTTTTCTATTCATGGCTGCAACATATCATTTTCTTGAGTGTTCTTCACATTCTCTGAATTCTCAAGAACCTTTCCTCACTTTTCAGTTGACTTCAGTTGCTCTACATGGGTCCAGTCTTCGTCCGGTAGCTGTCTATATTTCTGATTTAGTTGAGCATATCATTATTCTTCCAAAGAGGAAGATTCCTCCAGACATAATGATGGAGAGGTTAACATGCCAGGCCCCAGGATACATGTGCACAAAAGAACCAGATTGATCCTGATTCTACCTGCTTAATTAGAAGGGGGGGTTTTTTCCCATGTGGTTTTTCCCCAGCACCTTGTTTTTGAGCAGTTACCTTACTTTACTTGATGTAATGGGTGACCTATGTTCTTAGTTACCAGGGCCCACAGATTGTCCAAGTTAACATTCAGGGGGGGTGTTAGGATTACTAATCCTCCCTTGTCCAAATTTGGTCATATGTCTAACTCGGGAGTCATGTCTAAATCGGGAGTCCATCCAGTCTATTTATAGTCATTAGCACCATTGGGTAAACTTGACCTAATTGGGGCACATGTTTTAGTTACTAAAGTGTGGGGAACACTAATTGAGGCTCACTGCCACTTATTGCAGTTGATTGCATAAGTTTAGGAGCCTCCTAGATCAATCCCTACAATTTAGGAAGCCACTGGGAGTGCCGAAACCAACCAAGGTCAGTTCACTTCACTTAATGACTAGTCAAGCTAAGTTAGGAGTCAAATACTTTCAGTTCAAGTCCTCCACATTCAGTTAGCGCTAGGTTTACTTGACTGCACACATGTGGGGCGCATTTCTCACCTACCACAGTCAGTTAACCATTGGTCAACACTGAATGTAACACTTGAGTTGTGTTTTAGAGCTCCAATGAACTCCAGTTATGGTTTAGACAAGGACAGTTAACTACTGGGTCCTCCGATAGTGATTTAGACAAGTCTTGGTTACCTACAGTCAAGTAGAGTCTAATCAATTCAAACTTCCTCATGTGGATTCGAATTGCTTGTGCCTATTAAAGCCATTTTACTTCATTGTAATTATCATTCAAATTACTTTTTTGATTAATGAAAGCATTCACAGCTGCAAGCCTTTTGCACTGTTTCATTCTTCAAATGCTGAGTAAATTGTGAGATCTTCTTTGTGAGTTGTGTATTTGTCTACAGATCTATATGCTCAAATTTACAGGATGTATGACCCCTTCATCAACATCTTCCACAATCAAATGTGGTTGAGTGACATCAATTATCAAAACCATAACATAGCTTGCATTATCCCTTTCTCCCCCATAATAAGTTTCAGTCTTTGTATAATCAACCCTTCCTAGCCCAATAACTTGACCATTAATTAGGAGGTCAACATAGTCTCCTATTGTCAAAATTATATATTCCATTGTATCTCCTTTCGATTCTATATCACAACATTGAATTGTAATTTGAAAATAAGGTTAAACCATGTAAAGTATGCTCTTAAATTTTAGCAAAAGTGCAACCTTCAACAAAGTAATATAGCTGCAAAAATTTTTAAAATTATGGCAATAGTTTTGTTCACAAAGAAACAATGTTCCCCACCATTTAGTGGACACCATGAAAATAGAATTTACATATAAATCACACACAATATATATATATGAATACTTGACCATTCTAAATTCAAGTAGTATGAGAGAAAGACATATATATCCATTCATATAAAAGCACCAAATGCTTGACACATGGGAAACATGGAAATATCCTAATGAAAAAGGAACATGCATGCTCTTTGATGTTTTCCATGTAATCAGTTCAAGAAACCTAAACATGTCACATGAGTGTAAGGATTGTTGGAGAGAATGTCATGGTAAGAGGAATGCATGGGTTGATGTGAAGGAAAAATCATTGGTACATAGTGAGTAAAGAGATCGAGTAGCTTGAAAACATATTATCTACTTGATTGAGAAATATATTCACTACAAATGAGAC
The DNA here is from genome assembly GCA_001517045.1 of Pseudotsuga menziesii. Taxonomy (NCBI): domain Eukaryota; kingdom Viridiplantae; phylum Streptophyta; class Pinopsida; order Pinales; family Pinaceae; genus Pseudotsuga; species Pseudotsuga menziesii. Next base: position 35,309 of record LPNX010453677.1, read on the forward strand.
AAACTAACATTGCAAGGTGTATGAATGTTAGGTTTCATATGATAGTTTTTCTTCTAGAATAAACACATTGTCATCAAAGCTATCGTATGTTGGCTTTCATATAGTAGTTTTCCTTCTAGCACAACCACATTGTCACCAAAGCTAATGCTTGTTAACTTTCATATGGTAGTTTTACTTCTAGCACAACCACATTGTCATCAAATCTAGCGTGTTATCTTTCATATGGTAGTTTTTCTAGTAGCATGAATGAGATGTAACACACGTTTCCTCATATTCTAACAATAACATGAAATCTAACGCATGTTGTCTTTCTTTATAACAACAACATTGCACAATGTTTGAAAGCTAACTAGGTTTCGTTCTAACAATAACATGCAATATAACTCATGTTAGCTTTCATTCTAATAACATGAAATATAATGCATGTTAGCTTTTCTTCTAACAAGAACATTGCACGATGTATGAAAGCTAACACGTGTTAGCTTTCTTTCTAACAACAATATGAAATATAACATATGTTAGATTTCTTTCGAATACAATATTGGATGGTCAATGAAATCTAACACATGTTAGTTTTCCTTCTACTAACAACATTGCATAGTGCATGAAAACCAATGCGTGTTATATTTGAAACGGTAGTTTAAGCTAAAGCGTGTTAGCTTTCATATGGTAGTTTTCCTTTAAGCACCATGAAGGAGATATAACTCATGGTAGTTTTTCCTTGCAACAATATGAAATTTAATGCATGTTAATTTTCCTTCTAATACAATATTGCATGGAAATGAAAGCTAGCGTGTGTTAGCGTTACTTCTACCAACATTGCATGGTTTATGAATGTTAGGTTTCATATGATAGTTTTCCTTCCATCATAACCACATTGTCATCAAAGCTAGAACAACCACACTGTCACCAAAGATAATGCTTGTTAACTTTCATATGGTAGTTCTACTTCTAACACAACCACATTGTCATCAAAGCTAATCCATTTAACTTTCATATGGTAGTTTTTCAATAGCATGAAGGAAATCTAACACATGTTGGCTTTCCTTCTAAAAATAACATGAAATCTAACGCATTCTTGTTTTTCTTTAACAACAACATTGCACGGTGTATGAAAGCTAACTAGCTTTTGTTCTAACAACAACATGAAATCTAACTCATGTTAGTTTTCCTTCTAACAACACGAAATCTAATGCATGTTAGATTTTCTTCTAACAACAACATTGTACGGTGTATGAAATCTAACACGTGTTAGTTTTCCTTCTACTAACAACATTTCACGGTGCATGAAAGCTAACGTATACTAGATTTAAAATGATAGTCTAAGCTAAAGTGTGTTAGCTTCCATATGATAGTTTTCATTTTAGCACCATGAAGGAGATCTAATGCATCTTAGCTTTTGTTATGAAAACAACATGGGATCTAACTCATGTTAGCTTTCCTTCTAACAACAACATGAAATATAATGCATGTTAGCTTTCTTTGTAATAACAATATTCCACGGTCAATGAAAGTTAACGTGTGTTAGTTTTTCTTCTAACAATAGCATTGCATAGTGAATGAAAGCTAATGAGTGTTAGATTTCATATGATAGTTTTCCTTCTAGCACAACCACATTTCATCAAAGCTAATGTGTCTTAGCTTTCATATGGTAGTTTTCCTTCTAGCGCAACCACATTGTACATAACCAAAGCTAGCATGTGTTAGCTTTCATATGGTAGTTTTTCCTCTAACACCATGAAGGAGATCTACATACGGTAGTTTTTCTTCTAACACAACCACATTGTTATCAAAGATAATGTGTGTTATCTTTCATATGGTAGTTTTTCTTCTAGCACCATGAAGGATATCTAACACATGTTAGCTTTCCTTACAACAACAACATTGCATGGAGTATGAAAGATAACAAGCTTTCATTCCAACAACAACATGAAAACTAACTCAACTTTCATTTTAATAACAACACGAAATCTAACACATGTTAGCTTTGCTTATAACAACAACGTTACATGGTGTATGAAAGCTAACACGTGTTAGCTATCCTTCTAACAATAATATGAAGTATAACATATGTTAAGATTTCCTTTGAATGAAAATAATGCACGGTCAATGAAGGCTAATTCATTTTAGATTTCCTTCTAACAACAATATTGCACAATGAAAGAAAGCTAGCAGGTGTTAGCTTTCAAAGGGTAGTTTTATTTCTAGTACAATCACGTTGTCATAAAAGCTAACATGTGATAGATTTAATATGGTAGTTTTTCATTTGAACAACATGAAATCTAACTCATGTTACCTTTCCTTCTAACAACAACATGAACACTAATGCATGTTAGCTTTCATTCTAACAACATGAAATATAACTCATGTTACCTTTCCTTCTAACAACAACATGAGTGACTCATGCATGTTAAATTTCCTTCTAATAACAATATTGCAAGGTCAATGAAAGCTAACTCATGTTAGCTTTTCTTCTAATGACATCATGAAATCTAGTGCATGTTAGCTTTCCTTATAATAAAAATATTCCAGGGGAAATGAAATATAACGTGTGTTAGCTTTCTTTCTACCAACAACATTGCATAGTGAATGAAATATAATGGGTCTTTGCTTTCATATGATAGTTTTATTTCTAGCACAACCACATTGCCATCAAAGATAACATGTCTTAGCTTTCATATGGCAGTTTTCCTTCTAGCACAACCACATTGTAACAAAAGTTAACGTGTGTTAGCTTTCATATGGTAGATTTTCTTCTAGCACAACCACATTGTTATCAAAGCTAATGGGTGTTAGGTTTCATATGATAGTTTTCCTTCCAACACAACAACATTGTCATCAAAGCTATTGTGTGTTATCTTTCATATGGTAGTTTTTCCTCTAGCACAACCACATTGTCACCAAAGCTAACATTTGTTAGCTTTCATATGGTGGTTTCCTTCTAGCACAATCGCATTATTATCAATAGGTAACGCGTGTTAGATTTCACATGGTAGTTTTCATTCTAGAACCTTGAAGAAAATATAACGCATGTTAGTTTTCATTCTAGCAATAAAATGAAATCTAACTGATTTTAGCTTTCCTTCTAACAACAACACGAAATCTAACACATGTAAGTTTTCCTTCTAACAACAACATTGCACAGTGTATGAAAGTTAACTAGCTTTCATTCTAACAACAACATGAACTCTAGCTCATGTAGCTTTCATTCTAACAACATGAAATCTAACACATGTTAGCTTTGCTTCTAACAACAACATTGCATGGTGTATGAAAGCTAAAGCGTGTTAGATTTCCTTCTAAGAACAATATGAAATCTAACATATGTTAGCTTTCCTTCGAATGACAATATTGTAGGACCAATGAAAGCTAACGCGTGTTAGATTTACTTCTAACAACAATATTGCATGGTGAATGAAATCTAATAGGTGTTAGCTTTCAAAGGGTAGTTTTCTTTCTGGCACAATCACATTGTCATCAAAGCTAATGTGTGATAGATTTAATATGGTATTTTTTCTTCTAGTACCATGAAGGAGATCTAACACAGTTACCTTTCGTTCTAACAACATGAAATCTAACTCATGTTTCATTTCATTCTAACAACAACATGAACTTTAATGCATGTTAGCTTTCCTTCTAATAACAATATTGCAAGTTCAATGAAAGCTAATATGGTGAATGAAAGCTAAGGGGTGTTAGCTTTCATATGGTAGTTTTCCTTCTACCGCAACCACATTGTCCTCAAAGCTAACGTATGTTAGCTTTCATATGGTAGTTTTCCTTCTAGCATAACCACATTGTCATCAAAGCTAACGTGTACTAGCTTCCATAAAGTAGTTTTCCTTCTAGCATAACCACATTGTCACCAAAGCTAATGCTTGTTAACTTTCATATGGTATTTTTCTTCTAGCACAAGCAGATTGTCATCAAAGCTAAAGCATGGTAGCTTTCATATAGTAGTTTTTCTTCTAGCATCATGAATAAGATCTAACGCATGTTAGCTTTTGTTCTAACAACGATATGAAAACTAACTCATGTTAGTTTTCCTTCTAACAACAACATGAAATGTAGCGCATGTTAGCTTTCCTTCTAACAACGAAATTGTATGGTGAAAGAAAGCTAACACGTTTTAGCTTTCCTTTTAACAAGAATATGAAATGTAAGATGTGTTAGCTTTCCTTCTAACAAGAATATGAAATGTAAGATGTGTTAGCTTTATTTCTAATAAAAATAAGGTATGGTCAATGAAAGCTAACATGTGTTAGCTTTCCTTCTAACAGCAACATTGCACGGTGAATAAAAGCTAATGGTTGTTAGCTTTCATATGGTAGTTTTCCTTCTACCGCAAGCACATTGTCCTCAAAACTAACATGTGTTAGCTTTCATATGGTAGTTTTCCTTCTAGCACAACCATAATGTCACCAAAGGTAGTGTGTGTTAGCTTTCCTTCTAGCACAACCACAATGTCACCAAAGGTAGTGTGTGTTAGCTTTCATATGAATGCTAACATAGTTTTCCTTCTAGCACCATGAAGGAGTTCTAACGCATGTTAGCTTTCCTTCTAACAATAACATTGCAAAATCAATGAAATCTAACACATGTTAGCTTTCATATGGCAGTTTTCTTATAGCACCATTAATGAAAGCTAACCAACCTAAGATATGATAGAAGTTTATGAATATGCACTTATTATTAATATAGGTATCAATGATTGTGACTAACAAAATATCTGCTAGAGATATGTTGTTTGATATGTTTCTAGAGAACCAATAAGCTATTGATCTGAAGAGTGTAACTATGGGTAAGACAACGAAAAGCTTATTACTCTTGGGTTGAGATAGAAAAAGGATCTTTGGTCTCTACATGTGGAAAAAAATTAGATTGCAACTAAACATTAGGTGGATAAGGTATTTTATTATCAAATTGTACATAATTTTATTGAAAATTGGATTCTAGACTTGGTGTATGCAATCCTGCTTGCAAGTTCTCTTCATTACTGTTTGGCTAGGGTATAAATTATGATTATTCCCATTAACTAAAAATCCACACAAATTAATTAAACTATAAACCATACAAGGGAAATGACCTGGCTTATAGCACCAAAATGTTTATGTGGTAAAATCTCCCTCGTCAACTTAACAAGTTCACCCTGTCAAAGGGACCAATTAGATACAATAGAAGGGATATTTAAATCTTAAAACTAAAAGTTCGTGGCAGAATCAGTCCCAAAATTGAAGTCCATCCAAGTATGTGTAAAAAAAAATCTACACAAATCAATCTCTTTGATGCACTTATTAATTAATGTTGTGAATCCAGATTTCATGCCAAAGGTATATTGAGAATGAGTGAAAAAGGAACCAAAAAAATAATATATAAACTTACTCAATAATACAAAGTGGTGCTTTGCACAATGAGACACCTTCCGTGGATGCTCCCCCATTAAGACATTTTGCGAACTCCTATGTGAAGCCTGAAGCCCATAGCATTCTAAAGATACAAATAAAATTTGGGCACTACTCAAGAATATAAAAATGATCAATTTATTTGATGCACTTGTTAATTTATATTGTGAATCCAAATCCATGCCAAAGCTAAGAAAGCATTATACATCAAGCATAGGAAAAAGGTATACCTTTTGGTCAAGGATACTAAGAATGTGTGAAAAACGAACCGCAAAAATAATATGTACATTTACTTTCATTAATACAAAGTGGTGCTTTGCACAATGAGACACCTACCATGGATTCTCCTCCATTGAGACATTTTTCATTAAGAACATAAACACATTTCTACAGGATATCTGATAAAAAATGGAACGTAATCACAACATGATTCACAAAATACCATACAAAGCAAACCAAAAAAAAAACACTACACCTATATATTTCATTAACTCTCTCCAAAAAGAATGATCCAACTCTATGGGATGCCTCTCAACAGAGATAAAATAGTGGATTAAAAATATGCATACATAAAGAGAAAATTTCTCCTTCATATTTTCCCAAGTAATAATGGTATATAGATTAGCACGGAGGAAATAATATAGCATTGGTAAAGATGCATAGTTGACAAGATCAATGGAGAATGATTAACTGCCTCCTGCTAGAAAATTATAACTCCTAGGTGAAGCCAGAAGAGCCGATAGAATTCTTTAGATATTGTTTCTAACACAAGCATACAAAACGAATCCAAAGTCAAAAAATGAAGGGAGAAGGATAAAGAATAGGGGAATCGTCGCTTTGCATCTAACCTTGAATATATTGCTAAAACAGTGACTTCCAACTATGTCACTCACTGAATCTTTTAAATGTATAGTAGTTGATTAAACCATCCCCTTGATCTTTGCATTGATGATCTAGCGTAAACATGATAAATGAACAGCCTAATAAGCGATGTTGCACGACTCAAACTCGACAAAGACTCGGCTAGCACTTGACTCGTCGACTCGAGAAAGACTCAAGAAAGACTCGAGAGAGACTCGACAAGACTCGACAAATAGGAAAAAAAAAATATGGACACACAAAAGAGGCTTTATTTATTCCAATGCTTCAACTATATATTTGATTGATTTTGAGTCCACTTTCATTTCCGTGGAGGCCTTTTTATTCCCATTTTTTAATTATATATTTCATTTTTTAATAATATTGAACTAAATTAATTAGGATGCAATCTTTATGCTCTAACAAGTTTTTTCATATAGAGGTGGATGCATAATGTTCCTTTCTCATATGAGACGTTATAAATTAATCATATGAGACGTTATAAATTAAATGAGATGCATAAAGTTAATAGATTAAAAAAATTCAAATTTTTTAAGAAGTAGAACATAATATGAGTTTTTGTTGTCCATGCCAACTCTTTTATAAATATTGCATAATGTCCGTTTCTTTTAAAATTAATGTCTGTTCTTTTAAAATTAAAAAATATGGTATTTAATGAGTTAACTTTTTAAATTACTGATTTAAATTTAGTGTCGATATGTTATGAATTAGTTGGGTTTGAATTAACAAGTTGATATTTTTTTCATCAAATGATAATGAATGATCGAGCTGGCCGAACCTTTTATACGTGGCAAATCTACCTGGTGATACAAGGGACTTTGAAAACCTATTTCAAATATGGGCACATTACTGAGATCGATTTCAAGGTTCATAGGCTGTCTGACTTTTGTTTTATCGATTTCGAAGGAGGATGCTATTCGTGGTCATGATGTTTATAATTTTTATGTGAATCCCCTGCGAGTTGAGCTCTTGTATTGTGGCTAAGGAGATCCTTCATATTGTGGTAGACGAAAATCTTCATCGCGTGGTCATTATAGTAGTTACAGGTTCTGGTAGGGGACGCGAGAAATAAATCTCAAGAATATATTGATATAGTGTCAGCGTTACAAGGCTACCTTCATGGGATTCATTGTAGGATCTAAAAGATCATATGCAACAAGCTATAGCCGTTTATTATTCTGAAGTCTTCTGCGGGTTTTTTTTCGTCTGTTTTGTCGACTCCGAGCAAGTCAGCACGAGTCTTGGCTGAGTATGTCGAGTTTTCGGCGATTATGGTGAGTGGGAAGAGTTAGTGGAGTTTAGGGGCGAGTCTTCTGTGAGTAACCGTCTTGGGGGTTGACTCATCCTTACTTGCAAGTACTCGTGAGTCTTGGACGAGTGGTGCTTCGTTGCTAATAAGAGGAAATCTAAAGCAATAAATAAGTTTGCAACATTTAGATAAATCCAAGAGTAATTTGAACTATGTAGGTAAATGGTTTTTTAAATCATCAACATACAACTGCAAGGATATAACAAAATAAATGCTCCACCCATAGAAGATGGAGCTTAGTTTATTCAAAATATAAAAAATACAAATAAAATGATCTAGAAAAGAGGCAATCCCTACCAAAGCCTAGCCTTCCCAGTTTCAAAATCCAATAAGTCTATATGTATTCAAATATCGGTGTTTTATCTACAAGATTATATTGCTTGACATGCCTATGTTGGAGGCAACCATTAGAAATTATAGATCTATAAAGAAAACTTCAGCAAACCATAATCCATCCAAATAAAACACTTCATATTTATAACAACGCTACTAAAGAGTACAACATATCAATACGAGCACTCAAAGAGAGCCCATGAATGAGGAGAATATGGTGCCCATAGTCTAAAGAATCTTGTATGTATGCTAAAGATGTTAGAAATCATGAGGTAGAGGATCTACAATGACTTCTCAAACAAAAATTAATCCAATAAACAAGAAAATACGTTCCTATGATTACCTTCCCAAAGGAATCCTGGCAAAACTACTACATAGTGAGTCTCGGTGTCTTCTCCTTTGGTTTGGTTCTGTTCATGAATAATAGAATTGTAAAAAACTAAAACTGTGATTCTTTCTATATTTCAGGCTAAGGAAATTACTTTAATCATGAGTTGTGTTTTATACAGAGTTTCCCAATGCATAGTGTTTCATGCTTGGAGGATTGAATTCTAGAGTCAATAATTGCTCAAAACGGGTGTTCTAATTACCCATCCCTTTAAGTCATTTTACTCCCATCTACGCAGCATGTTCTCAATCGCAATTGCTTTAGTCAAGCCACTTAAGCTCTAGATTGACCTTTTGCAAGGACTTCTTTTAGATTTTACTTTCTTATGTACAGTTCATTATGAGATTAAGAGATGGTAGTAGTGGAGAAGTTTGTTGATCACTGAGATTTCTCCATAGTGCTTCATTGCGATGAAGGGATTCAATCATATTCCGGTTTCGTGGGCATTTATCAGATTTCTCAGTAGTTGTATGAAGGGAGACTCACTTGTTGGGGAAAGATATTGTCCATAACTCTCTCTTGTTCAGATCTCTGCTACATAAGTAGGACGTAGCGCTCGGTCTAACAACCATTTCACTCTAAATTCAAGAGGGTGTTGTTCGTACCAGAATATGCCCATCAACATCCTAGATTCCAACAATGCACATTTAAAGATGGACCTCATTTTTCGCTGCCTAAATGCCCACTAGCATTTTTGTTGAAGCCTTGAGTTTTGGTGTCATCTTGTCCAGTTTTTTTTCCTCCTCAAACTTCGAGTTGATGAGCTTGTCCACTTAACCTTGCCCTTACATTCTTACATGAATCCAAACACTTTATCTTATGTGCATTGTTGGTACTAGAATATGCCCATGAACATCCTAGATTCCAACAATGCACATGTAAAGATGGACCTCACTTTTCACGGCCTAAATGCCCACTAGCATTTTTGTCGAATCCTTGAGTTTTGGTGTCATCTTGTCCAGTTTTTTTTTCTCCTCAAACTTTGAGTCGATGAGCTTGTCCATTTAACCTTGCCCTTACATTCTTACATGAGGCCAAACACTTTATCCTATGTGCATTTTGATTTTTGTTTTTTAATATTTATTATTATTTTAATAAAAACCATTTTTATTGAAATAATAATTTTTATTAAAATTAAAAATATTATTATATACATATCCATATATGAAGCATAAGTTTTGCTTATGAAAAGTGTTGTGTCTTTAGTTTATTTTCAAACTAAGACAAAATCTCCAATGTGAATTTTTAGCCCAACTCTCACGCTATATGTCATCTGAAACTGAATTATTTTGTTGTTTGGCATCGGGTTAAGAATTCAAAGTCTCACTCGTGAAAGAGACATCAAAACAAGTCCCACCAATGGATAACAGCGGTTGTCTGTTATGGTGACCGACAGTTTGGACATCCCACTATATAAGGGAGGGAATAAAAGCTATTTCTCATGCATGTGGGATATATCCCATGCATAGAAATAGAAAATAAAAATAAAAATGTTTTTTAACGCCTAGACTGATAAGCTATGTTTTGATTGATGTGTCAGATGGTATTCCACTTGGATAGCCATTACAACTCCAGCAAAACGCAGATGCAAACAATAAATTGGACTGGGAGATGAGAATGAAAACTAAATGAAGTGGAAAATATTAAAAGCTTGGACATAATTATTGTGAGATGGCGCTGGGAAGAGGTTGAATATTCAAAATATTCCAATGGTTTAAAATAAGATTATTCGATGGTTTAAAATATTACACAAGGGAACCTACCCTGAGAATTGGCTGTGCTGCAGTCAAATATATTGAAGAACAGGTGGCCTTGAATCTACAAGATTCCGTAGATGGATGACGTATGAAAAAGTATTTAATCCAGTCAGCTCCCAATCTCAAATTTCCAGGACAGTTAATTAAATATACCAAATTTTAAGATCACATTTAACAAAATCTTTGTATTCGAAGACACATTTGGAAGATTACTCTGCAGTTACAGATTTTCAGGGTGATGGAGATGAGATGGTAGTAAAAGGAAACAGGTGCCAGAGTATTTTCTTTAATGAGCATCAAAATTGTGGATTTTCAGGACACTTGGCAGCTTCAGAGGGAACATACAGGTGACAGAGGCATTAAGTTAGTAGTGACTAGAGAGTCGGTTTCAGCATTTGAAGGCCTGAAGGCAGCTACAGGATTTTGAGAACCTATGATAAGTGGCAAAGTATACGAGACAAAGGATTGACTTCAGCATCAAGGAGGGATATATCCCAGATTTAAAGGAGTATCAAAATTAGTATCAATCTCATATCTATTTCTTCAGCATTAAAGAGGGATATCCCAGATTTAAAGGAGTACAGGTGGTCAAATGATAGATATTCATAAATTTCTTCCTTATTTTAATCAACAGTTAGACGATCGATTTCATCAGATGAGGCATTTACCACTGATTTCCAGGCAGGTCCTGATTTTAATCAGGAATTAGAGGATGACCGGGATTGAGGAATAATATCCAGATGCTAAAAAGGGATGACACGGGTTGCGGAATAGTTTGTGGAAACCATTGTTGTTGTCGTTGTTGATGCTTTTGCTGTGATGTTTCATTCAGATGCTGAATCAGGCACATAGTATAATTTTCATTTCATGAAATAATATTTTGTTCAGACGTTTGTTCATGAAGATCGGTTCCTTGTCAACATGCCCATTATATGCACATCACATGATTATAGCATTCAAAAGAAACAGTATTTCTTTTCGCAATCTGAAAAACGTATTTCATGCATCTTCTAAGACCAAAAAATTCCAAACTATCATGAGCCAAGAGAAGATATCACGAAGAGCACAATACCACAATAATTTGCTTAGAGAGCCTGAAATTTGCTCGTTTTCTGCTATCTCTGAAGAAAAACCTCCGGGCCCTCACGGTTCTTAATAATTATCACCATGAAAACATCAAAAGCCCTTATCAACAGCTTCTTAGCTTAATTCATAGCATACAGGTAAAGAATGCCCCCAAGTATTATAAAATGAGTGCACAACACAACATAGAGGCTGAGTGTTTTTCAACCATACCTTGAAGAGAGATTGTTCCAACAAATTTGCAGATTCATTGTGCCCCAAAACCTCGACCTCCACCAGCGATTCCGTCTACCTGAAGCTGCTCTCCACACCCAGGATCATATCGTTGCATGAGCCAGACGAAAAAGGAAACGAGCTGTGCCAAAAAACACTGTATCTTGCACATGAAAAGCAGCTCGGATTAGTAGTTAACCCGTAGATGTAGCAGCTCAAAGGAAGCCTATATATTTTTCCCCGCAAATTTCAAATTTCAGTTAATTTGGTATTTTGTTTTGGCTTTTTATTTAAAAAAAATTATTACCAGGTTAAAAAGTTTATAAAATAGTTGTCACAACACGGTGATATAAAAATAAAAATAAAATAGGCCCGTCTATGTGGCAGCTCAAAGGCAGCCCATATATTTTTCGTAGCAAATTTTAGTTAATTAGGTCTTTTTTGGCTTTTTCGAAATAAATATTACCAAGGTAACAAGTTTACAAAATAGTTGTCACAACACAGTGATATCGAAAAAATAGGATATATACATTTGTTTGGTGTTTAAGATGTATACATTTGTTTGGTGCTTAATTTGACAAATTAAAATATCTATTTTAATAAATTTTAACATATTTACTTGTATATATATATAAATCAATTTCTTTATTTTTATTTAAATATAATTTAGAAAAACTAATTTGTAAATATATAAAAAAAATAAAAAAAATTATATATAGAAATTTAATAGGAAAAAAGAGTTATATATATATATATATATATAAATAATTGAAAATTCATATATATTTGGAAAATCATTAATAATTAGGATATGTTTTATTAATAATTGTGTTTGTATTTTTTTAAACATTATTTTAATGTTATATAAAACTAAAAAATCTTACATAGTTTTGTTGGAAAGTTATAAAAGATGTATAAATAAGTTATATATAGATAGATAGATAGATAGATAGATAGATAGATATAATTTTATTTTAATATATTTATTTAATTTAATTGAGTTAAGATATATATGTGTGTGTGTAAATAATTGGTTGAATAGACATTTATAAATTATTTTTTTATATTTATTTTGTAGATTTATGTAATTTAATTAGACAATAATTTAAGATATTTATTACTAAGATGATTTCAAATTCCAATATTAACAATTTACATGATAAAAGTCTAAAAGTTTATAATCTTTCCATAATTTTGTTTCAAAGAAGAAATAAGAAATTTACCTTATCATTCATTCAAAGGGATGATTATAAGATCTATGTACAAATTTTATAACTATGATTATTTACAATTACAATTTTCTTATAAAAAATACTAATTCTCGAATTCTAGGCATTTAGTTTAATTTTATTTGTATGACAAATTTTGATTCAACAATAATTTGGGATATATAATCTTAAGATGATTCAAAGTTGCAAGCTATATAACAAATGCGTGAATATGGATCATTGATATAGTAATGACCATGTAGTAAGTAATGCTTAACCTCTTTTGTGTGTCTATGTGAGTGTACCTTAAAACTCATGTAAATAAGGAACTAAATTTAAAGAGTGAAAGAACATTAATTTATTTGTAAATGTGACACATATTTTTAATTATTTAATATTTATATAAATTATTATCAAAAATTAAAAATGTATTTAAAAATGACTAATTCTAAAATTGCATACATATAATCTTTTTATTGTTTTATGTAGATGTGCTCCAACTATATTTTAGGTTTAGTTTTGTAATGTTTATGTTGGACTTTATTTTGTAAAAAATTAAGTTTCTTTTCAATTATTGAAACTTCTCTAAGGATTAAGCTTTACTATATAAATGTTGGACATTTAAGTTTGGAAGAAGAAAACTACTAATGTCATTAATAAATGACATTAGTCCTTAAGGTTTTTAGTGAGCTTACATTAGTGTAGTCACAATTTGTTTACTTTTATCTTCTAAGTGTAAATAGTTTTTAGGAATAACTTAAACAAACATGATCACTATCATTTTTAGTGCTCTGTGTCACCTAGGAGGTCGATAGGAAGATAACATAAATGATTGAATGAGTCATCCCTATTATAGTGGAAGCTAGTATTTAAGACTGGGAGAATAAAATGATATAGATGGATAGAGGAATAAGCACTAAACAAATGCCATTAATAGACAATACCAAACACAAAAATGTGAGACAGGAATTGATAAGGGAGAAACCCCAAGGGTGAAAACTCTAGTTGTATTAAGCAGCAGCTGGGACTAGTCAATCTCTTTATTCTACATAACCAAAAAAGGGGAAATGATTCAAAAGAATTGTTTACATACATAGAGGTCGAATGTAGGATCCGATAGGAACCAATCGAGCCTTCACTCTAGGAACTTGTCTTAGTACAATTCTAAGAGCAGAGAACCAAAATCCCTTTCCATTTTAAGCTTACAACTATTTATACAATCTGAGGGATGCTTGGGTGACTACCCACTGCGTTTTAGATACAAAAAGACAGTTACAAAGAGACCAATAGGTGAATTTGTTGTTGGACCAATAGGTGAATTTGTAACATCAATGAGGACTTAATCTTGCCACTTTTTTTTGGAGGCCTACTTGCACCCTTGGACTACAAGGAACCTAAAATGATGCAGGTCACCTCAGTGCTAAATGCAATCACAGTGAGAGGATGGGGTAGTAGATCCTTTTTCATTAATAGTTCATGCTCCATTAACAGTGAGAGGATGGAATCCAAAGTTTTTCATGCTCCATGTCAAGCAATGGTTTCTTTCCCATGCCACTTTCCTTATTAATGCTTGCTTCTAGCAGTGTTCTCTTTCCTTGTTTATTTTATTGTTCTCTTGTTCTTAAACTGCTTGGGAGCATCTCTATCAAGAATACGGATCCCATTGCAAGAATGGAATACTTGCTAGATAAACCCATTTCAAGAACATAAAAAACTTCCATAACACAACTCTTAGTTTTGGCCATGTGCATTCAATGTGTTCTACAACATATCATTGGTGAGATACCTCACCTAGTTCAAATATACTCTAGCAGTATAGGTGTCAACCACATGCTCCACTTGTTTTGAACACTCCCCCTTTTCACAAATCCACAACACCCTAATATATAGTTCTTATGTTTTCATGCTAACCAATAGATTTTTAATAGATGCAATATCATCACTACATGGATAACAAATTCTAGCAAATATTTTTAGAAGATATGCCATTGATGATGGATGTTTTGGTAAAGGTCATAATAGATACTCACTATAAGTAAGGATATATAGGAAGGTGGAGTTTATAATGGAGAATATTTTATGTAGTACACGAATAATTAATGACAAAAGAGTTTGAATTCAAAGCCTAAAATCATCGGTGTGAAAGAAGCTCCAACTAAGTCTGGGTTATGTGTTGTGAGATTTAGCATAATTTACTTGGGAATGGATTGCACTCATGCTCCAATAGGAGGAGGTCTCCACATTCATCACTATAAGTTTTTTGAGACCTTGTCGTATTGGATTTCCCCTACCTTCTTGATCAGTTGACTCTACACTTCAATCTAGGTACATTATGTAGAAGCTAAAAACAAACCTAGAATTGATTATTTGCAAGGTTATCAGTGGGTTATAGACTACTCCTAGTTGTGGTCAAGTTTGTGGCACTATTAATGGGAAATAAGTAGCAACCAATGCACATGGGGTGGTCATAGGTTGAAAGTGTAAATACATTTCCACCAAGACATTGACCTCATGTGACTTCACTATATCCATTTTTTTTTCATTTGTTAGTGTTTCTTCAGCAATGAACTTCTTCCATATTGAACCTATCATTCTAGATTTTTTTCATCGTCATTGCAGCAGGGTGATGTATCCAATATGAATTATTCAATTGTCACCCCTATGTATACTTATTCAAATGATGCATTCTTCTAGCATAAATTGATAAACATGATCTAAGTTGGGAGAGGAAGCTCTTCCCCTTCATTTACATTGTGGAGTCCTTTCTTGAAATTGTTCAAGTTTACTTCATCCACGGACCTTAGAATGGGAATCAACACTATACTTCCTAAGATATGACATGGTGGTATGATCAATATTCTCTAGTGTAATGATAGGCATGGGGATATTATTGAAGTTGATTCCAACACAAATCCTTGTTGTTGGACCAATCAATGAATTTGTAACATCAACGAGGACTTAATCTTGCCACTTTTTTATGGAGGCCTACTTGTACCCTTGAAATACAAGGAACCTAAAATGATGCAGGTTGCCTCAGTGCTAAATGCAATCACAGTGAAAGGATGGGGTAGTAGATCCTTTTTCATTAATAGTTCATGCTCCATTAACAGTGAGAGGATGGACTCCAAAGTTGTTCATGCTCCATGTTAATCCATGGTTTCTTTCCCATGCCACTTTCCTTATTCATGCTTGCTTCTAGTAGTGTTCTCTTTCCTTGTTTATTTTATTGTTCTATTGTTCTTAAACTACATGGGAGCATCTCTTTCAAGAATATGGATCCCACTACAAGAATGGAATACATGCTAGATCTACCCATTTCAAGAACATAAGAAACTTACATAATGCAACTCTTAGTTTTGGCCATGTGCTTTCAATGTGTTCTACAACGTATCATTGGCGAGATACCTCACCTAGTTCAAATTTACTCTAGCAGTATAGGTGTCGGACACATGCTTCACTTGTTTTAAACACTCCCCCTTTTCCTAAATCCAAAACTGTAGGGAAAATAATTTCAGCTAGACAGAACAAAAAAATATTGGCTCACCTCCTTGACAAATAACCTGACGCTCACTGCCTTGGCCTGATCCGACGCTGACAAAAAATTGATGTAAGGAAGGGTTGACCGGTGCTTCTTCCCTCTGGTGAATAGGCGCTGTCATCGCACACGCTGGTGCTGATAGAGGAGTTTCCACCTCACTTGTGGCTCTTGGAGAAGCGTCGTAGGCACGTTTCCTATTTAATGAAACAACGTTGGCTTAGACTCTCTAAATGTGATGACCTTTCTCCTTTGGAAAAAGTGGAGAAAAAATATAATTTGCAAGTGAGAAAAAAATGTAGCAGTGATTTCTCCTCGGCTCTTTAAAAAAAAATTACTGTGATCTCATCTCATCATGTGGAAATGTTCTCTCCACATGGAAATCTCAATCAGAGGCCCATAGCATCTATTTAAAAGTGTAGTAGCGATCTCCACTCCAAAAAATGTAGCAACAATTTCTCCACGTGAGTGAAAAAACATTTACCAACAATTTCTTTTGAATTGATCAGGATGAGTTGTAGCTCTCAGGAATCCACACTCACAACCAACACTCAATATTTTAACTTTCAGATTCTCCATGTCAAACAGACAATGGATCTCACACAACATCTTCTTCAACGAATTTCTAGTTCCCGTCCCTGAAATTTCCCTTGTACGGGATTGCTCCAGTGGCAAACTCATGGAGAATTTATTTAACATATCTACTTCAAACCTATAAATTTGTTGAAAATGCATAGATGTAATTAGTTACATAGATATAATTAGTTACTATGTTCATGGAGAATGTAGGATAATAAACCCATTGTAAAATCATAAATAACGCCACTACAAATTCAGAATGAATTGATGTAACTACACAAAATTGATGAGAATACTGCAAATCAACTCAAAGAAAGCGTATTCATGGTGTTCTAAGCTCTACAAAATGATGTAATAACCTACCCATTAGGAAAATAGACTCCATGGGTACAATTTTCATGAGTTTTTTAGCTGGTTAAGGTAAAACCAACACATTCTAAACTTCGAAATTGAACAGATATTGAATCCTAGACGCCTAGCCCCGGGAACTCCTAAATTCTATGGATTTCTTCTTTCAGGTTTATTATTATAAAAAACATATATTAGAAAGCGACTTGAACCTAACCCAGTAATTTCCAAATTGTAGCAACAACATATATTTGCTCGAAGTTATTTTGTGCTTGTTTGAATACTTTGGTTGTCAAAATATAAGAAAAGCAACAACTGTAAGATTAAGTGTTGGAAAGGATGCAACTAGCATTGAATTTTCCTCGCTGTGGCATAAGGTGATGTATAGCCCTTCCTTCCACATTCTATGCATGCAGACTAGACATCATGTGATCATGCCCAAAAGAGATGAAAAATCCAGTTCAACTATTTCAGGATCTAGTTTAATGCTAAGTAGCGCAAAAAATGATGAAAAGGAATTAGAAATATAGCTAATATTTATTTGAACGTTTTCAATATTATACATAATAGAGATATATTAAGATAAAATTCAAATTTACATAAGAATTTAAATATACTAGAATCTATGTCTCATTTAATCTCAACCATATCAAATGTAGGTTGAGAGATAATTAGTTAGGTCACTTAGCTCTTGCGAGTAATCAGACATTTTGTCTTGGGTCATATTCTTGATGACAATCACTGACTGAGATGTTAGTTGTAGACTTACTCAATGAATGACTTATACTCTCAATTTTTGTTATGTGCTAATGGTAACGTGGAGAAAATATATGCTATGGTGTGTATGACCAGAAAGTTCTCTATCATCAAGGATGAGAGTTAGCCATAGGTGGAAAATTAATGCAATTAGCATTTGGAAGTTTCAACCGGAATACATAGATTTATATATGTTATGAGACTCATATATGTGCATATATTTTTGTTAGGGAGTTAGCATGTCACATTTTAAAAATGATTTTTAAGGATCATTATATTTATCCATTAAAATATTGTACTAGAATTCAAGGATTTTTATATGTTGGGGAGTCATATATGGTTCTCTTAAAATAAGGTCATTAATCCAACAACTTAAGAAAGGTAGGCCCCAATCCAGCGTTTTAAGAAAATAAAGGAAATCTCCTCCATTAACTCATTATACCTTATAGCGCTCAAAACAAATGATATGATGCATGAAGTAAGAAAAATAGATACTCTCTATGAAATACAGATAGATTTTAATTGACCAAGTGATCATTCCAATCTTATCATCTCTTTACATTCCTCCAAATTTATCTACTGTAGATAATACAAATACAACGTCGATGGGTCAAACAACAAACCCTGCAAGTGCATTCACACCATTCAGACCCATGCATGAATCGACATTGTGTCATGGGTCCACTATGTCGAATCTAGTGGTAGTGAAGAATTATTGGAAGCTATTTAAAATGATTGTTATCGAATGTTGGGAAAGCCACACTACAAATCTTCGTAATTAATACATTAATGTCAGTGTTACTCTATCTATCATGTTGGAGCCATTCGATTTCATATTTGATATAAAAATCATCAATCTTATAACACTCTGACTGGCTAGTTTGTAATGATCCACTTCTGTTGCTTATGATCAGGCTTCCACTTCCACTACGACTTGTACTAGTGAGCCCAAGGGTGTTTTAATTTATCTATATTGCTCATTGGTGGCATTATCGTGATAACATTATTTCAAAATTTTGGGGGTTTTATTTTCTTAATCTTTTACTTATGCATTGATAGAGTTTCCCTAAATTCCATTTCCATTTGTAAAGTCTCTTTTGTGATGTATTTTAATTTTAATATTGCATCAATTAGTCATTGTATCGAGATGGAGATTGGTAAGAAACCATGCTACATGTGGAAATCTATGTATGGGATAAGGTTGTTTGGCCTTAGTGTGTTTTTGCCTAAGCCACGTCTTTGGTAGCTTATCAACAATGATCTTGGATGCTATGATTGGGAAACTATTAAATATTTTCACATTTCTGATATGAAACCAACTACATTATATCTATTTCCCGTTGGTGCCATTGTTGTGATTACATTATTTTTATGAAAATTTGGGTTTTTATTTTTATTTTTTTTCTCTTAGATACACATTGATATTTTGGGGGGTTTTCATTTTTTTGTTAATATAGTATTGATATTTTTTTCACAAAACAAGCATTCGCATTGAGTTTTTCTTTAAAGAACTCTTTGAAGGGTTCACTTTCCCCTTAATTTGTAGCAGTATCCATCATCCATCGCAATTGATCTTGACTACATTTCCTTGGTGGCGCTTTCAAACTTGAATCATTAATAGAAACATAAAAGATAAATCTAAAGAGACATTGAGGTAAGAAAAATATTTCACATGGTGAAATGAATGTATGATATAAGGCTCTTTAGACTTTGACTTTGTGGTTTTTCCTATGCCGCATCCTTTGAGTCTTATAAGCAATAATCTAGGATGCTATGATTAGGAAAATATTAAATATTTTCACATTTCTAATAAGAAATCAAGGGAATTATGTCAGTTTCTTTTTGGTGCCATTTTTGTGATAACATTATTTTAAATATTTTAAGTATATTTTAAACAATTTATTGATCGTCAGTTTTATTGGAGCTTTGCAAAGACTAGTGGCAGGGTGCGTGCAAGAAGTTGAGGGTCTCTTTTATCGCGTTAGATGCAATACAAAACTGAAAAAACAGACATCCATCAACTTGCATGGATATTTTGAGACACTTACACAACGAATCTTGCAATCAGTTGAAAACAAGAAATGTAGGAAATTGAATGACCTTTCCAAATATATAATTTTTTTCTATTGAAAATGTTGTTAACTATATAAAGCTAGATATTTTTTAACGGACACTTTTTATTTTTGGGACAAATTATAAGGTATATGTTTTTGTGGGTGCAACATCTAAGTGTCTAAATGATGGAATAAACTTACAAAAACCGATATACATATAGAGAACATATAGGACTAGTGCACGACTAATTTTCCAATAATAATAATAATATTTTCTAATTTGTTTTTAATTATCTAAGAGATCAAACCTCGAAAAATGGTACGTCAATTGTGGGTGCAGTGTTTGAATGTCTTAATGCAATTATTTGAAAGTGGGTTTTTTAAAGCATGTAGAGGTTGGTGTTCTTTAGTGCACCATACAATTTTTTTTTAAATGGTTGAGAAACGAAAGAGATATGGCCAAAACACTAATAGTGTGTTTTTTGAGTTGAGTGATGACAGAAGATAAATAAGAAAAAAATAGAAAAAATTATGTATTCTTGTTAAAATTTACATATTTAGAATTTGCAAAAAAAACCATATCTGTTTCTAAAATCTCATAAAAAATGGAGGTGTGCAGCATAATCAAACAAACCGCTAAACATGAGCATATTGGAAATTTGGATATAATGCTGAATTAGCCATGGTTTATCATACTCCAAGGCATACGCATGTTGAATCCAAATCAAAGTACAAGGCAGACACATAGGCATAGGAATTCCATGAAAGCATGGGTGGAGGCTCGGCCTTGTCATTTGGTGGGAATTTTATTTTGAATTTAACCAATACACGAGCGCGATTTAGTAAATCCAAACGCGTGCACGATTTAGTAAAGCCAAACGCGCACGTGATTTATAAAATGCAAATGCGTGCATGTTGTAATCAACATCATTTTCATCATTATCATCAACACCATCATTGTCATCATCATCATCATCACCTTCATCATCACCTTCATCATCATCACCATCACCATCCTCATCCTCATCATCACCATCACCATCCTCATCCTCATCATCACCATGATCATTGGTCATCGCTCATCCTCATCATCACCATCATCATTGGTCATCACTCATTCTCATCATCACCATGATCATTGGTCATCGCTCATCCTCATCATCACCGTGATCATTGATCATCAATCATCATCACCATCCTCATCATCACCATGATCATTGATCATCGATCATCATCACCATCCTCATCATCACCATCATCATTGATCATCGATCATCATCATCAACATCACCATGATCATCATCACCATCGTCATCATCATCATCATCTTCATCATCTTCATCATCACCATCACCATCAAAATCATCAACACCAACGTCGTCGTCGTCATCGTCATCATCATCATCATCATCACCTTCATCATCATCAACAACATGATCATCACCATCACCATCAACATCATGAACATCATCATCATCGGCGTCGTTGTCATCATCATCATCATCATCATCATCATCATCATCAACAACATCATCGTCATCATCCTCATCCTCATCATCCTCCTCATCATCATGATCACCTTCATCATCATCATCATCATCATCATCATCATCATCATCATCATCACCACCATCAACATCATGAACATCATCATCACCATCGTCGTCGTCGTCATCATCATCATCATCATCATCATCATCATCAACATCATCCTCATCATCATCATCATCAACAACAACAACATCATCCTCATCCTCATCATCATCATCATCATCGCCATCATCATCACCATCGTCACCATCCTCATCCTCCTCATCGTTATCATCATAAACATCTTCATCATCACAAACATCTTCATCATCATCATCATCATCATCATCACCTACATCACCATCCTCATCCTCAACATCACCATGATCATTGATCATCGATCATCATCATCAACATTGCCATGATCATCATGTTCATCATCATCTCCATCTTCATCATCATCATCATCTTCATCATCAACATCAACATCATCATCACGATCATCATCATCAACATCAACATCAACATCATCATCATTGTCCTCATCATCCTCATCATCATCGTCATTATCACCATCACCATCATCATCATCACCCTCATCATCAGCATCACCTTCCTCATCATCATGAACATCATCATCACCATCGTCGTCATCATGATCAACATCATCATCACCATCGTCGTCATCATCATCATCTTCATCATCCTCCTCCTCCTCCTCCTCCTCCTCCTCATCATCATTAGCATGATCATCATCTTCACCATCAACATCATGAACATCATCATCACCATCGTCGTCATCATCATCAACATCAACATCATCATCATCGTCATCATCATCATCATCATCATCATCCTCATCATCACCTTCATCATCATCATCATCATCACCATCCTCATCCTCATCATCACTATGATCATTGGTCATCGATCATCATCACCATCCTCATCCTCATCATCACCATGATCATTGGTAATCAATCATCATAACCATCCTCATCCTCATCATCACCATGATCATTGATCATCGATCATCATCACCATCCTCATCCTCATCATCACCATGATCATTGATCATCGATCATCATCACCATCCTCATCCTCATCATCACCATGATCATTGATCATTGATCATCATCACCATCCTCATCCTCATCATAAGCATCACCTTCCTCATCATCATCATCATCATCATGAACATCATCATCACCATTGTCGTCATCATGATCAACATCATCATCACCATCGTCATCATCATCATCCTGCTCCTCCTCCTCCTCCTCATCATCATCAACATGATCATCATCATCAACATCAACATCATGAACATAATCATCACCATCACCGTCATCATCATCGTCATCAACATCATCAACATAATCATCATCATCCTCATCCTCATCATCACCTTCATCATAATCATCATCACCATCCTCATCCTCATCATCACCATGATCATTGGTCATCGATCATCATCACCATCCTCATCCTCATCATCACCATGATCATTGATTATTGATCATCATCACCATCCTCATCCTCATCATCACCATGATCATTGGTCATCGATCATCATCACCATGATCATTGATCATCGATCATCATCACCATCCTCATCATCATCATCACCAAGATCATTGATCATCGATCATCATCACCATCCTCATCCACATCATCAGCATCACCTTCCTCCTCCTCATCATCATCATCATGAACATCATCATCACCATCATCATCATCATGATCAACATCACCATCACCATCGTCATCATCATCATCATCTTCATCGTCATCATCCTCCTCCTCTTCCTCCTCCTCCTCCTCCTCCTCATCAACATGATCATCATCATCACCATCAACATCATGAACATCATCATCACCATTGTCGTCATCATCATCAACATCAACATCATCATCATCATCAGCACCATCATCACCATCACCATCATCATCATGAACATCATCGTCACCATCGTCGTCGTCATGATCAACATAATCATCACCATCATCATTGGTCATTGATCATCATCACCATCCTCATCCTCATCATCACCATGATCATTGGTCATCGATCATCATCACCATCCTCATCCTCATCATCACCATGATCATTGATCATCGATCATCATCACCATCCTCATCCTCATCATCACCTTCCTCATCATCGTCATCATCATCATGAACATCATCGTCACCATCGTCGTCGTCATGATCAACATAATCATCACCATCATCATCATCATCATCATCATCATCTTCCTCCTCCTCCTCCTCCTCCTCCTCCTCCTCATCAACATGATCATCATCATCACCATCAACATCATGAACATCATCATCACCATCGTCGTCATCATCATC
>LPNX010453677.1:70147-98933 GCA_001517045.1 Pseudotsuga menziesii
TACAATCATAATATGGAGGACACATATACGTAGTGGTTTCCTCAAAAGATAGTGAATGGGGCGGTGATTACTGGTTGGCACGTTGTATAGAGGGAAAGCAAACCCTCATTATGTCCAATACTGATGATGAAAACAACCACTTCCAAATCGGGTCTATGGTTGTTAAAGGTGAATATCTTACACATGACAACAATGCAAGAAAGAAGGGTGGATATGTTTACATGGATTACAAACCAGGTGCAAGTGTGTATCACTTTACCAACTTAATCATTGGTACAAACCTCCAAGTACGAACAATGCCTAGTCAGAATTCATCGAAGGTACGCTACTTCTTACCGGATATAGAGCACGAGAGACTAATGGAGACCATCATTATAAGAGATGATCTAGAGGGCTTGGTTGTATGATAATAGGTGGGATCTAGCATTATGAGGCATGTATCATAATTCTAATTTTCCCATGTATGTTTCTTATGAATATGTCAATTTTGTGTTCTTGTACGCTACTTCTTACCGGATACATAACACGAGAGACTAATGGAGACCATCATTATAAGAGATGATCCGAAGGCCTTCATTGTATGATATTAGGTGGGATCTAGCATGATGAAGTATGTATCATAATTTTAATTTTCCCATGTATGTTTCTTATGAATATGTCAATTTTGTGTTCTTGTACGCTACTTCTTACCAGATACATAGCACGAGAGACTAATGGAGACCATCATTATAAGAGATGATCCGGAGGCCTTGGTTGTATGATATTAGGTGGGATCTACCATGATGAGGTATGTATCATAATTTTAATTTTCCTATGTATGTTTCTTAAGAATATGTCAATTTTTTGTTCTTGATATGCGAAATTTTCCATAACGTTGTTTATAAATATGCCAAAAATTCTCTTGTATGTCAAGTTAATGAACATACCAAATTTTATGTATGATCAATAAACCATATATATCAATCATATGAACATTTCAAGATCTCATTCACATGATATACATAACATTAGAATACATACATGTAGCTCTGTAGGTCATACCTATCAAAGTTCTTTGTAGGATCTCTTACATGACTAAAACCCTAATTTTTCAAGTAGGTAATATTGTCAATGTTTTCAGCCGATTTATACAACTAGGATGACGGAAACAAGATGCCGAAATGATAAAATTATGTTTTAAGGCTTGTATAATTTCCTTCTTGACAACTCACCTCTTATACCCGCATGTCTGTTGCCAAAGGGGTAGTGCATAGTAGTGTTGGAATTTCATCTCATTTTTTTTTATTTAAAAGTTTAATTTCTACTTAAAAGATAATAAAAGATAATAAGATATTTGGGCCAAAGCTGGACAATGCATTTCATGCCAATGAAGGCCAAACTTGGAAAACCCTATCCCTAACTAGGTTTTATTGTCTAACATGCATGGCCCATAACCATAACCCTACATAGGAAACCCTAATCATAACCTTAATCTTTTCTTACTGTCACAACTCAATTCAGAATCAATCTAATGTCCAACTCAACTTTTTCAAATCCTGTGGACTTATGCTTCAAATCATGTTGATCCACGAAGTTGACTTTAGTGTGCATGTACTGAGATCATTGAAACCTTTAAATATAATAGTTTTTTCATGCATGAATTCCATTCTATGCCCTGGGTAGGGATTCAACAGGTGTCCCTGAAAGCCTGTAGGAGGTGGGATTCAACGTGCCACAAAATCATGACCATTGCTTGGATCGATGAACCTTCGACTCCATTGGATTCAAGACATCAGGATAGTGCTAGGGTGGCCCCCTAATATGGTTCCATGGATAAGAGACCATTATTTTGGTCAATTTTGGAAACTAGGGTTTTGCTCAGTAAGTGAATGTGCACATGGGGGTCAAATTCGCATATTACTCAATCATGAAGCTGTGGCTAGCATTCCCACATAACAGGGGCCTAAACATGCTTGTACGACCCACCAGAAGCCCTTTTTATGCACGGTTTCCATTCTATGCCCTGGGTAGGGATTCAACAGGTGTCCTTGAAAGCCTGTAGGAGGTGGGATTCAACGTGCCACAGAATCATGAACATTGGTCGGATCAATGAATCGTCGGCTCCGTTGGATTCATGACATCGGGATAATGCTAGAGTGGCCCTCTAATCTAGTTCCATGGAGAAGAGACCATTATTTTGGTCAATTTTGGAAACTAGGGTTTTGCTCAGTAAGTGAATGTGAAATTTTTGCACATGGGGGTCAAATTCGCATATTGCTCGACTGTGAAGGTGTGGCTAGCATTCCCACATAACAGGTGCCTAAACACGCTTGTACAACCCACCGAAATCCCTTTTTTATGCACGGTTTCCATTCTATGCCCCGGGTAGGGATTCAATAGGTGTCCCTAAAAGCCTGTAGGAGGTGGGATTCAACGTGCCACAGAATCATGATCATTTCTCAGATCGATGAACCGTCAGCTCTATTGGATTTAGTACATTGGGATAGTGCTAGGGTGACCTTCTAATATAGTTCCATGGAGAAGAGACCATTATTTTGGTCAATTTTGGAAACTAGGGTTTTGCTCAGTAAGTGAATGTGAAATTTTTGCACATGGGGGTCAAATTCACATATTGCTCGACCGTGAAGGCATGGCTAGTATTCTCACATAACAAGTTCCTAAACACACTTGTACGACCCATTGGAATCCCTTTTTTATGCACAATTTCCATTCTATGCCCCGGGTAGGGATTCAACAGGTGTCCCTGAAAGCCTGTAGGAGGTGGGATTCAATGTGCCACATAATCATGACAATTGCTCAGATCGACGAACCGTCACATTTGTTGGATTCAAGACATTGGGATAGTGCTAGGTTGGCCCTATAATCTGGTTCCATGGAGAAGAGACCATTATTTTGGTCAATTTTGGAAACTAGGGTTTTGCTCAGTAAGTGAATGTGAAATTTTTGCACATGGGGGTCAAATTCACATATTGCTCGACCGTGAAGGCATGGCTAGTATTCTCACATAACAAGTTCCTAAACACACTTGTACGACCCATTGGAATCCCTTTTTTATGCACAATTTCCATTCTATGCCCCGGGTAGGGATTCAACAGGTGTCCCTGAAAGCCTGTAGGAGGTGGGATTCAATGTGCCACATAATCATGACAATTGCTCAGATCGACGAACCGTCACATTTGTTGGATTCAAGACATTGGGATAGTGCTAGGTTGGCCCTATAATCTGGTTCCATGGAGAAGAGACCATTATTTTGGTCAATTTTGGAAACTAGGGTTTTGCTCAGTAAGTGAATGTGAAATTTTTGCACATGGGGGTCAAATTCGCATATTGCTCGACCGTGAAGGTGTGGCTAGCATTCCCACAAAACACATGCCTAAAAATGCTTGCACGACCCACTGGAAGCCCTTTTTTATGCGTGGTTTCCATTCTATGCCCGAAGTAGGGATTCAATAGGTGCCCCTGAAAGCCTGTAGGAGGTGGGATTCAATGTGCCACAGAATCATGACCGTTGATCGGATCAATGAAATGTCAGCTCTGTTGGATTCAGGACATCAGGATAGTGCTAGGGTGGCCCTCTAATCTAGTTCCATGGGGAAGACACCATTATTTTGGTCAATTTTGGAAACTAGGGTTTTGCTCAGTGAGTGAATGTGAAATTTTTGCACATAGGGGTCAAATTCGTATATTACTCGATCGTGAAGTTGTGGCTAGTGTTCCCACATAATACATGCCTAAACAAGCTTGCATGAACCACCAAAAGTCCTTTTTGATGCACGGTTTCCATTCTATGCCCCGGGTAGGGATTCAACAGGTGTCCCTAAAAGTCTGGAGGAGGTGGGATTCAACGTGCCATAGAATCATGACCATTGCTCAGATCAACAAACCGTCAGCTCCATTGGATTTCAAACATGAAGATAGTGCTACGGTGGCCCTCTAATCTGCTTCCATGGAGAAGAGACCATTATTTTGGTCAATTTTGGAAACTAGGGTTTTGCTCAGTAAGTGAATGTCTAATTTCTACACATATGGGTCGGCTTTGCAAATTCCTTGACCATGAACATGTGGCTAGTGTTCCCGCATGGAAACTAACTAAACACACTTGCATGATCCACTGAAATCCCTTTTTGATGCATGGTTTCCACTCTATGCCCCGGTTAGGGATTCAACGGGTATCCCTAAAAGCCTGTTGGAGGTGGGATTCAACGTTCCATAGATTGATGACCATTGCTCGGATCGATGAACCGTCAGCTCCGTTGGATTCAGTACACTGCGATAGTGCTAGAGTGGCGCTCTACTCTGGGTCCATGGACAAGGGATCATTTGTTTTTGTCAATTTTGGAAACTATGGTTTTTCTCGGTAAGTGAATGTGGAAATTTTGGACATAAAGGTTAGCTTGAAGGTGATTGTAGATCTTCCCCTCATATAATAGATGTGAGCATTTATACGATGAAATGTAGGAGGAGATAATGCCATTACGTCAGTAACCATGTAATGGAACATTTTTATGTTTAGAAACAAGTGGCCATTCTATTATGCCATTATTACAAAATATATATATCTTCATGCTATGAATGCTTCGAAAATGCCATGTACATTAATCACACATAACTTTCATCTCTTTTAAAGTTGTTACTCGAGGCCATTCATCAAATGCCATGTACATTAACAAAATGATAAAATAATGTGCAAGAAATACATAATGTGCAGGATATAGTCATAACCATTATTTTGAATCGACCTTATAATACTTGGATACTTTTAGGTTTGATGTGTATCCCATGTATTCGTTAGATGAAAGAAATCATGCCAAAAAATATTTTTATTTATGTAGACCACACTAGTGCATCATTTAAGTGTGTCAACTTCGTGCATCCTTTAAACGTTTGTTAGGTTGTTATGTGGGTAAGGTGATTTTGTATTCCACCAAGTTGGATCAATTGCTTAGCTGTGCTGGGTGCTTAAATGTGTATTAGACCTATGTCCCATCTTTTTGAATACAATTTGACATTGTTAATATAACATTGTATATGCAATTGGATCATGGGAAAAAACAATTAAAATGTACAGTTTTGTCATTACGTAATTTATTGTAATTGTGCATTGTTCTCAAATTTATAACTGATATCTCCATACAATCGTAAAATATATAAAAAAATTGGGAACATTACACATAGAAACATTCTTCGCCACACATGTATAATCACACTTAAAAGACTGAACCATGAATATCTCAAGATCCTTGATATGAAATATTTTTTATATCATGAAAGTTATAATACAAAAATAGAAGGCCTATCTATGGCCTGTCAATGTACATGTATCAAAAACATATTTGACGTACATGTGCAAAAAAATTACATTTGTCCTAGACCGTGCCCCTATACTCTAACTCTGGATTGTACATAAAAATACATATTTGTCCTGGACTAACACATCAAAATTCTAACTTTCTCTTGTTTTTCCTGGACCATGATTCTCTTCGGCTCTGTCTACGACCATTGTGCATCTCTGGCGACTGCAAATCAATGACAATATTTCTTGATCAGGTAACTGAACTAATATTGTCCATTAATAACAAAGTTTGAAAATTTAAAATATGACTCAATTGTAAATAAAACAAAGACTCACTGCATCCGTCGGGGGTATAGGTGCCTGTGGTGTCGAGGGTGTACGTGCCTCTACTGTCCTCCACCTTTCAGCGAGCCTCTCTGCCATGCTTCTCTTCAAATAAAAAAAAATATTTCAATTATCTCAAGAATTATCAACATGTACATGAATGAGAAAGTACTAATCAATTATGTAAAAAATGAACATCTCACTGAAAAAACCATTTCTAGGGGATTAGGCTGGTACTCTTCAGTAGTAAGAGGAGGCGTAGGTTGAAAATCAACCTCAGTTGTGTGCACTAATGGACCAGGGTGTGGCTACATTCACCAAATGATTAAATAGTTAGACATTGTGCATGTCCAGAAACAATACAAATGAAATGTACAATTACAAATATTCAAGTAGATGTACCTCACTGTGGCTTATCCCTATTGTAGATGCGGCATTGGCAGTGACATCAACAATCCCACTAAGGTTTGGCATGGATGACTCTACATCTTGATGCTGTAAACATGTGAAAATAACATTAAGAAAAACCACTTGTGGAGTGAATATGATAGTTAACCAACAACTGCCATTGGAAGTGTGTACATTACCATGGGATGAGTAGGTTGATCCTCATGCACACCCACTCTGTTCAAGGAAGAGGGACCTCTTCTGGTGTAAACAACCCCCTTATCTATGTTTGGACTATGGGGAGATCCAAATCAAAGAGGCGATGCAGGGATCTGTGATGACATCTGCAATCATAAAGTGTTACCATAGTTAGACATGGATTTGAATGGATGGAATAATATGCAATGAAAAAATAACATGTTGTAATATACTTACCCCTTCCTAGGACATATCTCCACCATGGGAGTGATCGCTTCCATCAATTTCTTGCCCCTCTTCAGATGCTTCTAGCACCTGCAAGTTTAAAAATTATATTTACATTAGCGATCTATAAAGGAGTGTACAGTAAGAAATTTAAATAATTTGAACAAGATTCAATCATAACCCATGTACTTGCATTCTTCAAGTAGTCGTAAATTCCACCTTGGACTATGTCATTGATAACAATGTTTCCAGCATCACGTTCTAAGTGGAGTTCCTGCAACTTCAAAAATTGTAAATATTAGACATTTTAATAAATTAAACAAGACTAACAGATGCATTAACAAAATTATATGTAATAACAAAATGACAAGTGTTTAAATATTACCTCAATTGTGGTTCTTTGGGCCTCAAGTACAACCACACCAGGTGCAGTACCACCCCCGTGAGAGGCATCAATCTCCTGCAAGAGTAAATATTGCATATATATTATGAATCTTTTAATATGTTAGATATAGTATGGAATAATTAAAAATTGAACATTAACAAAGTTTTAAAATAATGTCCTTAACTGACCACCAGTCATCATAGTGGTACCATGTCTTGGTCCAGGACCATAACAGGATCCCCCACACGATGTGCATACGTGTGGCTCACTCTGAGGCACATGGGATGTCGATCTATCCCCACCAATAGATGTCCGTCCACCACCAGAAGCTGGTGGTTGTACGCCAGCAGAGGAAGAGGGCGCTCTCTGGTCAATAGTGGTCATGTGTCGAGAGACCATCTCAGCTAGAGTAAAAAATGCCTCCTGTGTCTGGGAAACCATGTCACATGCAGGAGGGATGTCTACCCTTGGTAGCTGGGCACAGGGTGCAGGTATTTGTGGATTGGCATCTCTATTCCTAGAATGGGGTTAGTGTTGGGGCATCCCCCTACCAACTCCCTGGAAGCCCAACATGTCAAAATAGTTGACATGTTTCCCCATCATAAAATCTGTATACAATTTTTAGAGGAAGTACATTGGTACTTCCCTATTGTTGTGAGGGGGAATTTCAAAAACCATGTACCACCTATCCATCCAATTGTCTTTGATGGGTGGAAAAGTGCACCACTCAATAGAAATATGTGG
Source organism: Pseudotsuga menziesii (assembly GCA_001517045.1). Classification (NCBI taxonomy): domain Eukaryota; kingdom Viridiplantae; phylum Streptophyta; class Pinopsida; order Pinales; family Pinaceae; genus Pseudotsuga; species Pseudotsuga menziesii. Next base: position 77,704 of record LPNX010453677.1, read on the forward strand.
CCTGCTGATCTACGAAATGTCATCTGCCCCATACAGTCTAAACAATGAATAGATGGCTTGTTTTGTTATTTTCATCTTTTTTAACTCATTGTAACTTAACCCATCAGCATATTGTTGTCTTTTCCTCTCCCTGTAAGATGCGATGCTATAGAAAGAATCGTTCGATCTTGCAATTGTATCAACAATAGACAACAATGAATCTGACAAGGAGCGGCGGAGCTCATCTCCAGCCCTCCAAACCGAACCAATCTCTCTCAAATGGACAATAAATCTCAGTATCTTCGCATTGTTATGATCCATAGTAGCCACTCCAATCATAAATACAAATAAAATATCATTAAAAATATAAACACATGATATAATGACATATCTAAGAACTGAAAACTGTATAACTAATGACATATAAACTAAATCTATCATGTAAATTTAAAAATTGATCTTGAATTTTACAATAAAGAATAAACATTTAACATTTTTTCATTTCATATTTATGTCCTCAATTCAAGTATTAATTCCAATTTTTAAGTACATGCATGTGTACATAAAGTGTCTTGAGTGCATATGTTGATTGCGAAGCTCCTCTAGCTTATTTTAAGGCTTGGATTATGAAGTTTCGTCGAAATTGTGAGGTGCTGAGTATTGCCTTTGTAGGACCAGCTCCCAAATTGTGGGTAGAGGCAACAACTACACCCTAGAATAGGCGGCATAATGTGCTGTTGATGAATACAATCCCAGTATAGGAAACAGTTTTGTTAGATATGTAATTATTTGTTGTAGTGTGATGTTTTTTGGACTCCAAAGGCTATTTAGTAGAACTTTATGGATTTTATGGTTGCAAGGGTTCTACTGGATTAAATATCATGTATGATCTAGAATGTGATTGGCATGTTTAATCAAATACATCAACTTACCTATGTATCTTCACGTTCATAGAGTCTATTGTTCAACTTTGTTGTCTTGACCTTAACCAAAAATTACCCTTCATTCAAGACGAAATATTTGTTAAAAGCATGGGAAGCTTCTATACCTTATTTTTACACTTGGATTGGGAAGTTTCATAAAAACTATAACGTGTTTATTGATGTTCTTGGAAGAGCAACTTCAAGAAGTTTTATCAAAATTATAAGGTGTTTATTTGTGGATTTTGTTATGGATTCACAAGGATCCTTGTGAATATGCATATGGAAATAGTGAAATTCATTTTTTTTTTGAGTTAATTGGGGTTTTGGTTTCCATTGTGCATGGGAATTTTGGGTATGAATTTTGTTAAATAATCAAAATTATTTAATTTTTATCATTAAATTGGGGAATTGGTTTCAATTGGCCAATTACATTGGGGTTCTTGTTTCCATTGGACAATTCCATTGGGTTTTTGTTTCAATTGGCCAATTCCATTGGGTTTTTGTTTCAATTGACCAATTCCATTGGGTTTTTGTTTCAATTGGGCAATTCCATTGGGTTTTTGTTTCAATTGGCTATAATTTAATTTAATATGGTTTAATTTTTCAATCTAGGGAAAATAAATTGATGAAGAAAGAGAAAAAAACATGAAAAGAAATGAGTAAAATACCTCACAAAGGGGAGGTTTATCCAAAGGTGGAGATGGAGGGCTTTGGAACACCCAAAATCATGTTTGCCCAGTCAATATTTGCTCCTCCTTGGCCCAATAGCCGTGCGGTGAGGAGAAAAAGACGGCCTCGGCCAATTTCTTTTTAAAAAAAATAGGCTTTCCAAATCGCGCCTCCGTTTTAGTGAACGAATTCGCGCACGCAATTTTTTTCACTAAAACGGAGGCGTGATTTGTCTTACTATCCTAGTTGGCATGCCTATTTCCAGCCTTGGGACTAGGCTTGGTAGGTTCGGGATTGCTTGGGATGATTTTTTTTTTTTTGGATTAAGAGTGATTGACTTCACTCCACCACTGCATCTAAAAGGTCCCTCAACTTCTTGCACACACTCGTAACAAGAAGAGACTTCTTCCAAATGATTCTAGTCGGCATTTGTTCAGAACAAAAACACCATTACCTATTTTTCCACAGTCATCGTTGAGATGGTGCAGGCATTTCTCATCGCTCGCCTACAATGCAAGAGCATGGGAAATAATGTTGAACATCAATTGAAAGAACCACCTGAATCTATGCTTCTTCATTTTGTTACATTTACACCTGAGATTCACATTATCAAAAATGAAATTAGATAGAAAGGTGGGATTACATGGGATTTCCTGCCTTCCATTATAGATGTTGCTGCTTGTATGATCTTTTGTTATTGGAGGAGGAATCATTAATACTCTATCCAATTGATTGAAAAGGGAAACAAACTCATGTGAATCTTACAGACGACTCCCACAATCCCATATCGAGACGTTAATGCCTTCATTCTAATATATATATATATATATATATATATATATATATATATATATATATACATATATCAATATTTTAATTATTTTACTTACATATTTTTCAACCACCCTCACATGTAACACATCTTATCCAAAGTGTCTATACAATGTGCCTCCATTCTCTTGGTGTAAAGTTGCAATGATATTATAATTTTACTTATTGTTTCCTCGGTAAATTAAAAAATTGTATGATTAATTACATTAACATTCACATCGTAAGTAAGATGAAAGGTTTAGCCATCTTACATTCACATATTTAAAGTGAAATTTAGAAATTGAATTTTCAGAGGCCACTTACTTTCAAACTTACTGCGGATAATTTAAAGCCAAATAAACTACAAACTCAAAGACTCATATGATTGCCAATTTTGAGACATTTCCAAGAGGATTAAGGATCTCTTCGATAAACAAATTGGCATCAAAAAGTTTTTACACTCATCCATGTCTAATTAGATGGAAATAGTTCCATATGAATTTCACACGGTTATTTGCACATGGAGTGAGTTCATTGACATTAAAACATAGTTTCAGGTGTGTCCGAGGTTGAACGTGATTTTCTTTCACCGAGACATGTGGGGATGAATCATGGATTTTGACTAAACATGAATGTAATTTAGGGAAATAAAATAAGATAGATATATTTAATATTCGAGTGTTTTGGAATTACTTTTATATTTAAAAATCATAAAATATGTTAGATAGTCTTAGTGTTTTGGAATTCCAAAACAAAATCAAATTCCAAGGGCAATTCCATATATTAAATATGAAATTCACCTCAAATTATATGAACTTTGAGAAGAGAACTTTGAGCTAAATGTAATATAGCAAGAGATTCCAAAATATGCGACTATTAAATATAGCCAAAGATTCCAACTTCTAAAATTAATCTTTCGACTTAAAAAACAATTGTTTCACAGAACCACGACTAAAAACTCAAAATTTCTGCAAAGATCGATAAATTCCTTGCAGATTCTTTCTCCACAAGTCTGGTTGAGCCCAATTTCTTAAATAAAAATTATTTTGCATATTCTTAAATAATTGATTAAAGAAAAAAAAATTATTACGATAGAATTGTATTTGTGCTCTTATTATGTTAATTTAATTTATCAAAGAAAACATAAATAAACATGTAGAGTTGGAATGGTGTTTTTATAATTATGATTGAGCCTAATCTCACTAACAACATTTTTTCATATCCAATATTTTTGGCACTTAAAAAACAACGCATGCTTATTAAGTTAACAACTCATATAAAAAATTTAAACCCAATGGAAATATAATTGGATATGCATAAAATGTATTATGCACTAAAAATGATTAAACAACAAGAAAGCCATTTTTATTTGCTTAATATTTCAAGGGTATTTTGTATCATTTAAACCATAGACCATGTTTAGTCAACCGTCCTTATTTGTATCAACCATTTTTAATGCATGAGCACTTAGTGAAGATAAATGTTGTGGGGCATAATATTACAACTTAAAGAAACATAAAACTATTCATTGTGTGGAATGAAATTTTCAAGAATGCTTTGCAAAATCACCTAACCAATTAGTGCTCATGCATTACTAAACCATGCCTTGCAAAATCACCTAACCAATATTATAACAAATACAATGATTTCATATGTCAATTTTATCTTTACTAAACTTTCACCTTAAAATAAGAGTAATAAAAAAAAACAGATAAAATAATAGGAATACAAAATAAGACCTTGCTAAAAATATTTATATAACAATACCAAAGTTTTGGAGTGTCACTTAATTTTTAAAGATGACATTACATTGGTTTCTATTTATTGCATGGGTTCCTTTTCATTGCTTATTAATATTTTCACTATAATTCATATAGATTCGTTATACTTGCTTTTAACACCGAAGCTTACATCATTGCACCGAGAGGCGCTCTACAGCCCAGTATGGGGGATATCTTGTAACGTTATGTAACGTTCCTCATATAAATGTCAGCTAAAACCAAACGAAGTGTATTTTGAAAAATACCTACTATATAAACACTAATAGGTAATAAAATAATACATAGAAAATTATAAAATACAAATGTCCCGCAACAGAAAAATCTCCCGCTAATGAAAAGACTGCCGCAAAGAGAAGAGAAAAAATCTCCACAACCAAGAGCCAAGAGGTAATTCAATCCATCTACTGCTATACAAAGAACTTCATTTTTCGTTTTCTTTTTCGTCTCATTTTTGTTTTCGTTTATGATGAGAATTACACCAAATTATGACAAATTCTTTATTCTGGAAAAATACATATGTTTCTACCCGTAAACCCAAAACCTCTCAAATTTTGGAATATCAGCCTGCAGCTCCTCCCTTCTCCTGCGCTTGTTACAGCCTCACGCTTCCTCCCATGGCCACCTGCACACAAAATAACATTTCAAATATGGTTGTTTTGAAAATTTATTTATGTTATATGGTTGTTTTGAAAATTTCTTTCTGTTATATTTGGGAATGATCAGTCTTTGGTTTGGGTAGACATTTATGGCCGCATGCAGCTCCTCCTTTCTCCCACCGTTGCCGCAGTCTGCACCTCCTCTTCCTGCAGCTCCTCCCTTCTCCCGCCGTTGTTGCAGCCTCGTGCTTCCTCTCATCGCCACAACCTCAGGCTTCCTCCCATGGTCGCCTACACAAAAAAAAAAAAAAATCAATATAATATTACAATATATATATATAACCAGTTACGTAGTGTAGTGCTTCGACTACATTTAAAAATATATTTCAAAAAATATATATTAAAATTTTAATTTAAATTAAATTTAAATATAATTATATTTTAATGTCATTAATGTCATTAAAATATAATATTAAATATTATATTTTTGAAATATATTAAAATTTTAATTAAAACTAATTTTAAATATAATTAGAATTTTTTAAATTTAATTTAAATATAATTAGAATTAGAATTTTAATGTTAATATTAACATTAACATTAACATTAATGTTAACCGTGCTAGCAAAACATTAACATTAACATTAAAACTAATGTTAATATTAACATTAAAACTCATATTAACAATATTAATATTAAGTTCTTTATAGCCATAAATTTCAATGTATTACTAATAAGAACTACATGTGGTATAGTGGTAAGGGTTTTGGGATAATGGGCATGAGGTTCAAGGTTTGATCCTCCCAAGTTGATCACCTAATAATTTTTAAAATATAGTGAATTTTAAACTTGCATAAAAATCAATGTATGCTTTTTATATAGTCATAGTTTTTAGTTTGTGATTAATAAAAACTACTTGTGGTATAATGGTAAGGGTGTTAGGATAATGGGTAAGAGATTCAAGGTTGAATTCTCCCAAATCACACAATTCTTTTTAATATTTATTGAATTTTAAACTTGCATAAAATTCATTATATGGTTTTTATATAGTTATAGATTTCAGTGTATTAGTATGGTTTTTATAGTCATAGATTCAGTGTATAGCTTATAATTATTCCATAAATTTCAGACTTTTGTGTTTAATCATTGCATAAATTTCAGAAATTTTAGTCTATAATGTTTAATTATTTTTGTATATATATTTGTGTATATATTTTTAATTATTAACAATTTTTATATAGATTTTGACCTAGAAATGGAAGATGTGCATGCGGAAGATGCAATGAGACAAACATGAGAGGAACAAAAAGTAAAGAACGTTGAACATCAAAAAACATATCAAGGAAGAAAATCTAACGAAATGACATCAGAAGAAGGAAAAGAAAGAAAAAAAGAAAAGGCAGATCGACAAAAAGAATATCGAAAACGAAAGTTGGATGAATTGGCAGTAGAAGAACGAGAAGAACAAAGAAAATGAAACAATGATCGACAAAGAGCATATCGAGAGAGAAAGTTGAAGAAAATGGAAGAAGCAAGAAATCAATTTGCAGAACAACAAAAAAATCTAAATTTCGAACGACAAAGACACAATCCAACCAATATACCAGTGGAACCAAATGTGGAAGATGTTGAGTGTTTAAGGGTCAAAGAGAAATGTGTTGATGACATGGTCCAATTTGAAGCGGTTCCAATTACTAATATGATCCCAAAGGCAGATCGACAAAAAGATTATCGAAATAGAAAGTTTGACGAATTGATAGTAGAAGAACGAGAAGAATGAGAAGAACAAAGAAAGTGAAATGCTGATCGACAAAGAGCATATCGAGAGAGAAAGTTGAAGCAATTGGAAGAAACAAGAAATCAATTTGCAGAACAACAAAAAAATCTAAATGTCGAACGACAAAGACAAAATTCAACCAATATACCAGTGGAACCAACTGTGGAAGATGCTCAACGTGTAACATTCAGAGAGCAACATGTTGATGACATGGTCCAATTTGAAGCTGTTCCAATTACGAATATGATCCCAAAGGCATATCGACAAAAAGAATATTGAAAACGAAAGTTGGACGAATTGACAGCAGAAGAACGAGAAGAAAAAAGAAAACGAACCGCTGATCAACAAAGAGCATATTGAGAGAGAAAGTTGAAGCAATTGGAAGAAGCAAGAAATCAATTTGCAGAACAACAAAAAAATATAAATGTTGAATGACAAAGACAAAATTCAACCAATATACCAGTGGAAGCAACTATGGAAGATGTTCAACGTCTAAGGGCCAGAGCACAACGTGTTGATGAGAGAGAAAGAAATTTGAATCAATTGGAAGAATAAAGAAATCTAAATGGGGATGCTGAACATGTAACTATTGAAGAGCGAGGTGTTGAAATGGATGATAAAATATCAGTACCATTTGAAGAAATGTATACTAGACATCACAAATTTCGTGAACGAATTGATCGATTAGCAGAAGTTCAAATGTTTCATGTCTTCCTGGAGTCATATGCCGGAATACAAGTATAGGTCCAATGTGCATGCGATGTCTATGAGAGGGGTCTAATCATAGATTCTCAGCTAAGAACCACATGGATCCAGGAACTCAACCTCATGTCCTTGAAGATATCACACAAGTTGAAGAGATGTTGATAGCACGTGTATGTCCAATATTGCGGGTGATGCATTCAATAGGTGGACAATACAAATATCGAGGACACACCATTAGTTTTCTATAGGAGATTAAAGATGTTGTCAATACATTGCCATGACATATCAACAACTTGGACTTAATGGGCGTTGTGCGAAAAAAAGGATGAAACGGATCCAATTATGATTTCACTGTTAGAAAATAAAGAGTTATGGATGCATTATTATATAAAATTCATAATGATCCATATTATCGATATGTTCGAGTAGATTCTGACACAATAGAAGAGTTACCTGAAAATGCAATAGATATCTCACATATGCTTAATTCTGTTACTCTTCCCGATATTGACGACGACACAGAATTTGCAATGTTGGAAGGGATACTAGGAGTTGATGATATCTTAGATGGTTTACAAACAAATTATTTTGCATCAAGGCTTCCAAGTGCACCACGAGAGATAGAAATTATTAGAGCATGGGAAAATAATCCAAATCCGGATGAAAGTAACTCAAATGAATAATTGACTAATGTGCTTAACTGGCCTGGAATTGGTTCATCCCCGATTAACGAGTATAACACCGTTGGATTATTTGATATGGAATTTCCATCATTTTTCCCTAAAGGAGAGGCAGATTGGTTACAACCGTGAAGATGAAATGTCCATCTACATGAGTATGCAAAGCATCTTCTTAGATATCGTGATAACAGATTTGGAAGACACCCTCGATTGAGATATTTTTTACTAAATATCATAATGAGACATCGTGCTCAAGCTTCCTCAATTGTTTTTGTCAAGAAAAATATTAGTGAACTACCCACAAAAATGGAAGAGCTACAACAGCATTTACAAAATATTCTAGATTCAAGATTGGGAGAAAGATTAATGAGATTTGGAACGGTATTAATAGGTACACGTGCATATTGGAGCAAGTGTCGTCAAGATTTATCTGACTTGATTCAACAGATAAGTTGTCTGACAATATTATTCACACTAAGTGCAGCGGATATGCAGTGGCCCAATTTGCATAAATTAATGCCAGGCACAAGTCCTACAGATCCACATGAAGCAAGAAATTGGTGACGTCAAAATGTAATTGATAATCCACACATCGTAGCACATTATATGCACTTGAGACATACAATGTTTCGAGAAGAGGTTTTCATACATTTTCATGAGGCTACAGATTATTGGAGTCACTACGAATGGCAAAATCATGGATCTCCCCATTTCCATGGGTTTCTTTGGTTAAAAAGTGCTCCCAACATGGACACTTTGAATCGAGATGATCCTAGAGAAGTTATATCTACAAAAAATATTTCGACAAATGTGTGCATGCAGTAAATCCACGTGAGGGACATCAACGAAAGATTCAAATTGGAAATAATGTAGATGATCGTCCTTGTGTAAAAGACATAGAACAAATATTTCAATCGGATCCAATGATTGATTATGAAGAACATATTAATTGTGTTGAGCGTCATATTACTTGCAATGAGAAACGTTGTCTTCAAAGAAAAGAGGAAAAATGGTCTGTCGGTACCACACACCATGGGATCTATGTGACCATTCAAAAATTTGCATTGATGAACAAGGAGAAAAAAGGTATGAACCTAAACGAAATGATGAGAGACTGAATACACACAATTGTGAAACATTAATGATGCGAAGGGATAATATATATTGGAATCCTGTACTTTCCAAGTGCGTGGTTATTAATTACATAGCAAAGTACGCTGCTAAATATGAAAAATGATCTGAAACTTTCCACAATATATTAATGTGGGTCTCTTCTATCCAAAATCCAAACGAACCCACAACACATGCATATAAAATTTTGTTGTGTGAATCCATTATTGATAGGGACATTGGTGCCTAGGAGACATGCCATTTTCTTCTAGAGCTTCCTCTTTCAGAATGTAGTCGTCGTTTTTTGGTTCTAAATGTTGGTATGAAGGTTTTCAAACAAGTACAAGTTGATACATATAATGGCGACAACGATAACTCTCTGATTGATGCCTATACTAAGAGACCTAAGAATATGGAGGAACTAACATTGATAGATGTTGCAAAATACTAGTCATATGACAAACGTCAATAGGGGGGAAAATGGTTATAATGAAGGAATGCATCTATTGTACGTGTATTTCCTAGATTTAACTCTATTCCTAATAAAAAATATGAGAAGTTTGTTGAATTTTGTTGGTCCAAGTTGGTGTTGTACAAGACATTTCATGACTTTTGAAAAGATATAGGCCACACATATGATGAGATAGTACATAATTGGAAGAATTTGCAATATATACCTTGGCATGTTGATCAAAAACCTGTGCCTACAAATGCTCGAGTTGAATATGATGAAGAAGAAGAACATCCAAATCCACAAAGAGATTCTAGGCAGCATGAATGGGAGATCATATGTGGATTATACAAAAATCAATTTATAAATTATAATGAGTTTGAGATGCTTGGACATAGGGATATTGATCATATGAATGATTGGAACATTGCTTTTGTAGATGAGAAGAACTCCAGACATGCAATTCATTTCATCTCTAAAATCCAAAAATTGAAACATATTTCTACTAATCAACATGCAAGTATTACTCAGTTGATAGTTTGGGGGATAAGCAAAGAATCGCATACAATGTTATCCTTGAGCATTATAGAACAAGAGTTGATCCACTACGCATGATAATACAAGGAACTGTTGGTACAGGAGATTCGTATTTGATTGGAGCCATTAAAAATACACTTGAAAATATCTCGCATCTAGGGAAAAGTCCATTACTTCTTCTAGCTCCTACAAGGGTGGCAACTTTCAACATATCCACAACAACAGTTCATTTTGCACTTCATATACCGATCAAAGAAATTAATCCTTTATGAGGACCGAGTTCAATTAACTTACAAGAAGAGTTGAGGAATGTTAAATATATTTTGATCGATGAAATGAGTTTTATTGGAAAAAATCTATTAATCAGAATAGATTCAAGACTTCACCAAGACTTCCCAAAAAATGCTGATATACCTTTCAGTGGGAGATCAATTATATTGGTTGGTGATTTGGGACAATTTCCACCTGTCATGGATAAACCTGTATATGCATCAGAAGGTATTGCAAAAGAATTGTGGAACACATTCACAATACTTGTGACCCTCGATACTGTGTTTCGATAGAATGGACAAAGCAATGAACAAATATCTTTTCGTAATTTGTTAATGAATATTAGAGATGCAGTTCCAACATTAGAGGGTTGGAAATTACTAATGACTCGTACAGATACTTCCTTGGATGCTTCAATGAAAAAATCATTTGATAAGGCGATACATTTGTTTGCGACAAATGATGATGTAAACTGTCATAACAAACATTTAATAAGAGGCCTAAACTATCCCATTGCGACCAGTATTGCTGCATCTGTAGGAAGAAATTATTCTATGGAAGGAGATGAAGAAGGGTTCGAACTTGAATTACTAATAGCCAGAGGAGCGAGGGTAATGTTGACATCAAACCTATGGACTGATGCAGGACTCGTCAATGGTGCTCTTGGAGTTATACAACAAATTGTATATAACCCTGGATGTTCTCCTCCAAAACCACCCACCTATGTTTTAATAAAATTTGATAATTATGTGAGGGTACCATGGGATGAATCATTTCCTCAAGTTGTTCCTATTACATCTATCCAAAGAGGTAATAAAAAACAACTTCCATTGAAACTCGCTTGGGGTTTAACAATCCATAAGTCACAAGGATTGACATTGGAAAAAGCTACTATTAATGTTGGAAAGCAAGAGAGGCAAGGTATGAAATTTACAACAATATCACGAGATAAAGATTTGGCAGGTCTACGATTTCAACCTCCAATCTCATATGATCATTTTGAGAAGATGTCAAAACTACTAGGTGTGAAGATAAGAAAAGATGAAGAAGATAGATTGAGAATGATAACGATGTGAACCATATTTTCATTTATTTAATTATTACAAAATTATTGTCTATATTTTCCAGTTTAACAATTTATTCAATCCTTATTACTTATTACTTACATTGAGATAATCCTCATAATTCTATACACGTTTTCAACTTAACATTTTCCTTACAATGTTGATCAAACTCCAGTTTTGTGTCACCATTCATGACTGAAATCAACCTAGATCCAAATCCTAGGCTCTATCAAGAGCCAAGAGGGATCAAATCTCCTGAGGTGCAATCCTGGTGTTAATATCTCAAGTATTTTCTTATAATTACAGATGATGCAATCCTGGTGTTAATATTTCCCCTTTCCCCATTTCTTAAAAGGTTATATCTCAATGGACGAGCGCCGTCTTTACGAGCAAGAGTTTGAAGGTTCAATTTCTTCGTGCCCTAATGATATTGCAATATTGATATTTTTAATAAAATATATTTTATTATGATTTATTATGGCTATGAGGGGGGTTCTAAAGTGACTTCATATGTCACTATGAGGGGGTTTCAAAAATTCCTTTGTATGTTGCAGCGAGGGGGGTTCAAAACCCCCCCTGCAAGTTTATATGAGGGGGGTCCATAACCGCCCCCAAAGGTTTGTAAATATTTTTAGGGGGGGTTTCGAACTGATTTCGGGCATACCTACGAGGGGGTTTTATAAACGCCCCCAATGTTTTGTAATAAAGACTTTCAAACGGGGGGGGTTGAACCGCCTCTGTAGGTAACTACAAGGGGGGTTTATAACTGCCCCCAAAGTTTTGTAATAAATACTTTTAGGGGGGTTTTGAAATGCCCCTAAAATTCACTTTTAGCTTCGATTTTGATCTCTTCTAGAATAACCCTTAAAAGTACAAACTTTTACCATTGATGCTATTGGGGGGGTTTTGTTAAGACCACCCCTGAAGGTTAGTAATATGGATTTTTAGGGGCATTTAGAACTGCCCTTATAGGAATCTATGGCGAGGGGTTTGAATCCTACCTCGTAGGTACTTACGAGGGGGGTTCGGAACCGCCCCGAAAGGTTTGTAATAAATAATTTGGGGGGGGGGGGGTTGGAACCACCCCCATAGGGGTCTATGAGAGAGGTTTAGAACTGCCCCCATAGGTGTCTATGAGGGGGTTTTAGAAATTCCCTTAAAATTCACTTTTGGGGTGGTTTAGAAACGCCCCCAAAAGTCAATTTTAGGGGAGGTTTTGATCTCTTCCAAAACCTCCCCTAAAATTCAAAACTTTTAGTGTCGTTGCTATTAGGGGGGTTTTGTAAAGACCTCCTCCAAATCCAAAAACACCCCCAAAAGTGACTTTTGGAGGCAGAAGACGACCCCCACTAAAAGTTAAATTTGGTGTAGTTTGTATATCCATAGCTCCGGTACGGTGGTAGTTTTTCTCAAATTCATTTAATAATTCCACTTTAATTTTCAACATATTTTTTTCATATCACATTAACATAACATATGTGTACTCATACCTTTTTCACATATTTTGAAATATTTATTAATCATAACATTACCAATCCATATATAAAAAAAAAAATTGGGACATTTATCACACAAGGATCTATCTCAAATAGAACTCTTAAAAAATGTTTCATAATTCATCATATCATGTCGCATAAAATACAAAAAATCATACATACCTTTTATATGGCATTAATGTTACGAACACTTCTACGTTGAAATTATCTTTCAAGAATTATGGCATGCATATATACATGAGTGTCATCTCCTCACGGTACCACTAGTTCATGTGTAGGCCTCCTCAACCTATATATATGTATTCATATGATATAAGAACGATACCCTTCATATATGTTTTTTAAACTCTCAAGTATATATATTACATAGAACCTCGAAACCCACATATCTTGGATCTTGAAATCTTAACATCACAAAATATATCACTAAAGAACCTAACACCTCAAATAGGTGCTCTCTGGTAGTTCTTCTTAAGTTCCTAACACCTCCTATAGGTGATCACTGATAGCTCTTTTCCTAGGACTTTAATATCATAGAACGGTCAACAGACCCTAAAACCTCACAAGGGTGCTCACTAGCAATTCTGTAGCCTAACACTTCTCCAGGGTGCTCTGTAGCAACTCTACTTAATTCACAAATATTTTGTGTTCAATCATTTTAATATTCCAGTTTATTCTGGAAACTAAGTCTCAATTTCCAATTCTTATTACATCTTGTAATTATTCATAATGAGACTAAACACTTTAGTTACTCTAGAACCCAACAAGCTCAACACCAAACTAATTTTCTACTTCATTTTCATTAATCTGTTTTGTTTAGTGTAGAAAATTTTCTTATAGGTTTAAGAGTCTTATAACCCAAGTCATCCCTCGTGGATAGCTAAAACATTTCGCAACTCTTCATTTAAATAGTCATAATGACATATATTTCAAAACATTGAATACACAAAATATCATGATCATCATTGAACATACTTATGTTCCAAATGCTACCGATTCCACATCAAACCAAACTTCTAGTAATTCTAAACATTCCTATTAGTTTTACAGTTACTATACTCAAGTATTTTAGAAGAATTATGAGAACCTGTAAGAAGTATATTCCCAGCATGTCAAGTTATCTAAACTATGTTTTTTCCGAAATGCGTGTTTTTTTTAATAAAATGATAACATCTTCCTAACCTTTCATAATAGTCAAGAAATCATATAGAGTCTAGATGTCACCTTTTCCATTGTGAAATTTATCTTTTACTTTCTCCTACCTTACCAATTCCCATTCAACAGTACTTCTGGAAACCTTAAGTACTTGCACACTTTACTCACAATTTCTTGCCAAAATTATTCGCATCATAAACTCATAAAGAAAATAACAAAATATAAAAGCAAGTTGTTATTTACGATGTCCATAATCTCTTTATACAACAACTATTCTTTTGCATAATCTCAATACATTACTTTCATGACAATTAGTCGTAAATTATTTTCACTAACTTACACCTTAAGAAAAATTCATACCTTGCTTACATAAACTTGAATTGACCTTACCAAATGACACTAACCTTGTTTTAGATTGGAAAAATTTCTTGTTAACAAGTGTACCTGTACATTACGCTAACAACTTTTGTAAGGTTTGTTTACATCATATTCTTTTGTTGATGTGATTTTAAGCAAGAAATAAAACTATATATATCAACAAGTTTATTCTCTGATGCATTTAAACACCGAAGTTATACCTAATGCACAACCAAGATGCAACAATTTCTATTGTTATGCACAATCCCTATGCATTTATCATACGTAATCTTAGATATAATAAAATGCATGTCCTTATAGTCCAACTAGTCATTCCTACATTTTTAAATTTGTTGCTTCTACTTGCATACAATACTCATTAAGTTGATTTCTTAGTATTCTAATCATAACTTTTACATTACTTGTTGTAAGCTTAAATACCTGTTAAATTATTAAGTTATTTACTAGCTTAACTACATCATGTATCCATTAGCCACTTATCATATATGAACTGACTATGTTCATATTCTCAATAATTATACATAGACTACCATTTGAGTCAACATGATGCATGTAAAGTAGCATAAGCATATCTTTGCATGGATATCCAATTTTAATTCATTGTTAATATGAGAACGCATTCATTCCCTTATTAAAAACCTTTACAATCTAGATACCATATCACATTGTTGACCTTCAAACAAAACTTCATTCTTCTTGCATGCCTTCTTGCATTTAAGTTATACAACTAGTTTAATATATTCAAGATCGTGACTCGACATGAAATAGTTCATATACTTGGAAGATCATATCATTAAAACATCACTCTTTCTATAGCATGACTTCCTATAGGAAAACATAAAATATCGTATTCAAATTACAATGTTGTCAACATACCCGTATGAGGATGAGTCCATTAGGATTGAGTGTCGTAAACTTGCTCTGATACCATTTGCAACAAACCCAACTTCCACCTTACTATTTACGTGGAAATGGGGTATAAAAACAAATTCTCCTTAAGCAGCATTCAACTAACCAAGAATGTTAGTTACTTCCAATCACACATTCTATTAATCTTATTCTTCATCATCATAGTTTCATAAAGAATAAAACTAACTCAAGTCCGAAATAAATATTAGTCTCAATCATTTAAGACAAACAAATAGTGTACTTGTATACAACAAATAATATATAGTAAAATTGCAAATCATTTTCAAATGGAATTTTAAACCCAATACTTCTCCTTGTGATTCTTGCATAATCAATCAATTTTAATATTATCACATAAAACTTAAACTTATACAATAGGCATAAAATACTTTTTAGTGGAATCATTTAGAAATTATAAACTATTAAATATAACACAAATATCAAAGTGAAGATAAACGATATAAGGTGGAAACATAAGGAAGACACCAATATACGCTGTTCACCCAAACCTTGGCTATGTCGACCTAGAATGGTTAATGTTTTTATTATTATTTTATCCATCAAAGTTGATTACAAATCTGCAGCACAACTGTTACAATTCTTTTCTTTGACCATTAAAATATTATGTACAGACATTAAATTTCGTTGTACAAACAATACATTCACAACCAGTCAAGAAAAAGTTAAGCAATTTATTAACATCACACTAAGATTCTACAAAAAGTTTCACCGATTAAGTTATAGAATTCGACTTTCTAAACACAAAGAGTGAATATAAATATAAAAAACACATTATTTCCCTCTAAACACAACCCATAACAAATTTATATAATAAAGTAAAGTTTGAACCTCCATCCAGAGGGATCATTCCCTTCACCCATAATTATTTTATATACTGGTATAGTTAATTTCAACTTTTAGATTTCTTTGTAATGAAATGTTGAGGTTCTTTGCGGAGAGAGTCATTTAACAATAACTAAGTAAAAAGTATTGAGACTATTATATTTATAAAAGACTAAATTAAAAATAAGGTCGTTCTCCCTTATAAGTCAGTACTAAGTAAAAAGTATTGAGACTATTATATTTATAAAAGAATAAATTAAAAATAAGGTCGTTCAACCTTATAAGTCAGTACGAGGATACAACATAGCATGGGATGGTTCCAAAGGAGACCGCCCAGCCACATCACTGTTGTCAAAAGAGACAGAGCATGGGTCAATTCATTGTTAATATGCATTCAAGAATACAACAAAAAACACTTCATTTCTAATATTTGGACCCTTACTTAAAAACATCCGAACGTACGCAATATCAAAATGTGATATCATATTATTAGAAGCGTTTAACCAAAATTTACACCCTCGATACAATGGAGTTACCAAAACACAAACTATATAAAGGAAAACATTAGTTCTGAGTTTCCCAGGGACCATACCCTTATCTCCAATCGGAATGAATTGGAAGGATCAAAGAATGTTTTAGCTTCTTGTCATATCCACATGAAACACTGCCAAAAAAAAGAATATATCGTTTATCCGAAGTTTGAGAGGTTTAAACCCTATCAAGTTAAATATGTGACAAACCAAGTATACACTGTCTTGCACCCTTCTCCAAAGATTCATACCCTAACTGGGTTTAAATGTATAATCAAACGAGTAAGTTTTGGCATTTCACCCTGATCAAACTTTGAATTTCTTAAAAAAAACCGTGAACAAATACAGTTGCTAATAATTCTATGTGGCGATCACCTCAATATTCAAAATTTTAGACAAATTATGAACATATAAACTTCTACTAACAATTATGGGGTGCGCCCTCTACCTTTAATGCATATGGTTGAGGTCTCTCATCTTTCGATACAAATCCTTCTCCAGATCGCAATGATTCAATATAAACACTAAATACAATGCAAGGGAGCAACGATATTCCCTTGATATCGAAGAAGTGGGAACAAGAACCTATATATGTGGTGTGTAATGCATGTATAAACAAAATTGAGTCGACTTTCCTTTTGGGAAACTGCTTCTCTACCTATATTCCTCTGAGTTTGAAACAAGCCATATGGCATATAAATTTAAGCTCTTTGTGTGCTAAACACAAATATTCTCCTCCCAAGCAACACTTGACAAACATTCGTAAAGGAAAAGACCGAATCTTTAATCTCTACAATACCCCAACCTGGACATCGCCACCGAGACATCATACAAGAAAGCACCGCCTTCCATCTGTCATTTGATGAATTGGGCAGGAACCTCGAAACCTTTCCTCGTTGTTATGTTTCGGACAAGGGGATATATATGAATAGTTCAAGGCAATTATTTGGAGTAATTTGTAGTAATTTAAAAAAAATATAGAAGACTAAGGCTCTCTATTATTTTTTTATTTTTTTAGTTTATTAAATGTACTTTTTTAAACTTATTATTGGTCTAGGAAGATAACGTTATTTGGTTTCTGTGCCCCACAACCTGGCGCCCTGATATCAGCAATGCTGGTATAATGCTCCTAGTAAACAATTCTTCATTTAATATTTCAAATTTGGAGATCCCAATTAATATTCCAAATTTGAGATCCAGTGGATTAGACAACCATGGTGTTGAAATGATACAATACAATAGATTAGGCTTTGAAAGCTTTTTCAGGAGTTTATAAGATATATGATACAATACATTCAACCAATTTCACAATAGATTTGCTTCAAACTCAAAAATAGAAATGAGACTGAAAAGTAATGACCACATATATATATATAATATGTTTGTAGATTGTATGGCAAGCACAATTAGTTTCATCGTTCAGGAGATGGAATTATGCCAGTGTCTTGTCTTTCGCGTTACTTTCTCCGGAACATTGGCACGAAGAGATCCCATGTCTTTAGTATGAGTCTGGAAGAAGGAGTGCCATATCGACCATGTTGAGCGGCCAGTAAACATAGCTGAATCGATCGACTGTTGAGACTGAATATCCATTCGATTTTACTTTGCATATACAACGAAAAAAAAGACTATTTCCATTCAACGCCATCAACGGGCACAGCTTGCATGTCTGTAAATAGACATGATCTTGAGTACCATAAATATTAGGTCTCCAACAAACTAAATAACTATAGCACCAGCCTTATGGTGGCAGAAAGGATCAAAGTTATTGCAAATTTTCAGCCATTGAGTGTGAGAATTCTCCTTGTACCCAATGTATGTAATGGCGGCCACTGCTAAGGTGCCTAATGATACCAGCTCCACCATCACCTGCACACAATTAAAATTCAATTCAAAATTTAAACATTAATTTATCACCCAAATTTGCATATGTGCTCCAGTTTTCTCATATGTACTGCAAATTTAATAGATAGGACAAGTGACACTGTCAAAATTCAAGCTCTAGATTAGATTAGCGCAGGGGATAAGGCTTGACATAAGTCGTTATTCACCAATTAAACCAGTTATGAGTGCCTTGTTGTTTCACATGTGCCTGGACCTGACCTTTTTGTTGTTTTTTATTTAACCTGGCTTGTTTTTCTTTCGATTTTGGTGGGTTGTTTTTTTTTCCTTTCTCATGTTTTTGGCTGTGGGTGCATTGAACAAAAGCAGGTTTATCACGAGGACTTGTACGAGGAAAAACCATATGAGCACAGTACACCCTTGACCCAAAAGGCCATAACCAGGGTACATTAACATGCTCATATTGATCTTCGAGGCATTTGGTACGCGTACTGTTATTAGTGTGTTCTATATTTTGACTAATTAATATTTGATTTATATATTATTATTTTTATTTGTTTTGAGCTGACGGAGATTCGACTAATCCTGATCACAAGTTCATATAGTTTTTTTTCCGTTCAGTAATTCCACGCTAAATTGACAAAGGTCCAAATTGGTTTCATTGCAAAGGTAATACAAATACCGTTCTCTTTGAATTGGTTCAATAGAAGTTAATAGCAAACTTTTCTTGTTTGTTTTGCTCCTAAGCTCATTCTATACGATACAGTTTTCTCCAAATCGGTTCATTGTAAGTTAATAGTAAATAGCACAAGTTAAGGGCATTGTTAATAGTATTACTCAGGTCAAGTCTTTGCTGTCTACAATTACAAATTTATAGTTTAGAATGAAGGAATTAGTCCCACGAAGTGAAAGAATCGGTCTGGTTCGGTCGGTTTGTAATTCCATGCTTGTGAAAATGTTATCTACTCTCAAGCCTCCAAGTTTGTAACGTGTGTAGATATTTATCTGATATGCTGTGAATTCCTGCCAATATGGACCTTCCAATTCGGGCCTTGAAACTACTCGCATCATCACTGGTCCGGAGAAAGAAGTAACCTCTATTGAGCCAACATAACCGATAGATAAAAGAACCACAAAGCGAATTAATTCTTTTTGTAGTGAGTAAATGTCATGCAGCGAGTGAACGATTTATTTTAATGGTAATTTTGAATGGTTTTGTGCAGGCAGTGATGCGGATGGATTCTTCCATGACATGAATTCTGTGAACAACTTCGTGCATGCAGTTCATTTAGAGCTTACGTGCTGGCAGTAACATGGATGGCTTCTGGTCAATTTGTGAACCGCCGATGGATTGATTCGTTTAATGGCTTCTTGTGATTCAAATGGTGGAGTTTATGGGTAACTACAAGTGTACAACCCAATCGCCATGTCGAGAAGTTGTCTTACCCTTTTATATATACATAATTAGATAAAAATAATCATAAATATTCATTTTCTTCAAACCAAACCAACCAATACTACTAAAAAATGTGCACATTTTAGGAATTGGCAATCTAAAGAGAGAAAACCCTCCAATAGCAACCCAATTATAATTATTAAATTACTACTTATAGTCTGGCTTTAAAATTAAAAGATATAGCAATAAATTCAACATTTGTGTCTTCATCAACTCTGAAGCTGTGTCTTTGGGTTAGAGTCTTCACAACTTAAGCATTTCAGTTTTTAGGTGGAATGTTTTAAATACTCAATATCCTAACTAATTTGAGGTTTAGTGTATTTTACCACTCACCAATTTGTTGAAAGATTCAAACTGGCATATTTACTGGTTTTTACAATTAACTCTCTTTTAAATATTGAACAACAAATGCATTTGCAATTTCAAAACTAAAAAGGTTTTTAAAGATTCACCATTTAACACTGTTTAATCGAACTAAACGATATCTCTCTCTTATATTTCTCTATGTAAAGAATAGAATTCAATCCCAACCTTAGATATGTACCATCTGTCCACTTGCACATAGCTATAAGACAACCATTAAATGCACCACCTGTCCACTTGCCCATGGCTATAAGACATCCATTAATTCATTTATTAGAAAAAAAACAATATCTGAAACGATACATTGAGGCTTGAGCTTAAAAAGCATGTACGTTCAGTCCATCCAAAGGACCAACAGCGAAGTCAACCATTGACTTCGCTGTTGGTCCGTTTAATGGACGGAACGTACATGTTTATTAAGGATAGCCTACATTGAGAGATATCTCAAATAAAGCTAATAAATAATAAATTTTACTAATGACAAACTCTTGTTTGATTAACTCACCCAATTTCAGCCAACAATTTTTAGGTAAGCAGTAATTTACAAATGCACCGTGGCAAAGCTTACATGCATAAAAACAATGACTTTGGGACCACCTCGAAGCTCACCCATGCTAGTCGGATATAGATTCGCGACTGGTGGATCGAATTAAATCAATGCTACTTGCTCCGTGATAGCCAAAACCGAGCCAACTAAACTTGGGTTTAGCGCTCAGTCAATATTTTAAAAATAATTTCACTTTTCACTTTTCACTCTTTACTGCGACGGAGTTTTACTGCGACCACCTTTTTACTTCGACCAAAAAAGGGAGCTTCGACCTTCGACCAAGTTTGGGAGCTTCGACAGAAATCAATAGCTGTGACCAAGTTGGTAGCTTCGACCAAGTTGGTAGCTCCGGCACAAAT
>LPNX010453689.1:0-63056 GCA_001517045.1 Pseudotsuga menziesii
TAGATAATCAAGAAAAACACAGAACAAACCTGAAGGTCTAAACATTGATGTCATTCTGAAGGAAGTGGAGACCCAACGTGAAGCTCAATACCAATATTTGTCACTTTCAATTTCTGTCCATCGACACCAATCTCATCACCATGTTTAGAATTGCCTGAATTCCAATTCCATTTACTCTGCGTAGATGTGTCTTCAAGCATCTTCTTAGATTCAGACAAATTACTTGTAAATCTAGTCCTCTTAGCCTATGTATTCAACACAGCAGGTCCGCGTCAGAATTGAACTCCCTGTACAGGTGCTTGAAGGATAAAGAAAGAAAACAATTCTTTAGGAGCCCAATCCTTTTCAACCAACAATCATATATAACTCAGTGACTGTAACTTGGTGAGACCTCTGGCCCAATCAATTATCATGACCTTTGATTAGCCAAAAAATAGAAAGCTAGAGAATTTTTTTTTTTTTTTACGAACCATAAAAGCCCCCATAAGGCTAAAAGTTCATACAATTGCTTTGTTGGATCTCTGAAGATCGAGGTGCATGGCACTAATATTACTAATAGAAGGTAGACAACTTACAAAAATTACACTTCATTGCCAAATTTGCAATTTTTCATGACACAATTAAAAATGACTAACATAAATGACTAATTCATATTCTTCTAGCTAGTCATTTTTTATGTCGTGACTAAATTAGTCATTTATTTTAGTCATTTTTAACTCAGTCACTTATTATCTAGTCATATTTGTTAACTGGTGACTAAATTAGTCATTAATTTTAGTCGTTTATAGTTGAGTCAATCAAAATTGCTCATATTTAGTAGTAAATCACTTGGAAAACCTGTGGTGACTAGAATTTTTAGTCACCTAGTAGCTAATTCCTCATTTTGTACTAGTGAAGGCTTTAGCCTCATCTCCCTCTGGAACTGGAACCTCACCACTTATGTAGGTGTCCAATTCATTTTCTTCAAGATCTAGTGAGATCCTATACTTCCATGCTTGGAATTTGTCATCTTCACCAAGCTTGACATTAGGCTGGTCTGATGATACATTTTATCTGAGAACCTCAAATGGAAATATAAAATATTATACCTTACTGATTTGAGGTGTCAGTCCTGGTTCCAGATCTGGTTCATCTAGGGTTTTCCAGAGAAAGCCTAATTTTCAAAACTTGGAATTTAAAAATTTTGATTGGGTAGAAATATGGGCCTCTTGAAGGAGAGTTGTCCAATGTACTCATTTTCTGAAAACAATGGAGGGAAGCTCCCGTAACAGGAAGCCCTAGATTTCCAAATTCCTTTGCAGAAATGTATGATATTGTTTCTACAATATCTCAAAAATTACTACTTATTTGTGTCTAACATTTCGTATTGTGGTAGCCTCATCTATCCTCTTTCCAACACCATAGGTTTGAGAATAATTGGTTTCACCAATTGGGACTTATGAGAGTTTTCCCAAGGTGACTTATTTCAGGACTATTCAACATAGCTAACTTGAAATACTTCCACGTGGTCCTGTTTCATCATTAGGGTCTGAAACATTTACCAAAAAAAACTCAGTCCATTCCCTATCTGGAACATCTTAAGAAATTTAATTTGGAGCTTCCTAGCTAGATATATAGCAATTCTCCCTAGGTGTCCTTCCTAGGGATGAATCCTTGAAGAGACTAAAACCCTGATTTGGAGGAATCATATCTCCCAAAGTATAGCGAATCTGAGGCTGAAAATTTTACACAGGTTACATCAGGATTTTATCTTTGTCTTGTGAACATTTTGGTCTTTGATACTTCTTCAATCCCGAAATATAGGGAATGTGCCAAAACTACCTGTTTTAATATTTTAGGGTTTTTCAGGCCCAAGGACAAACTACAGTTTGACTTTCTCGGAGTGTTACTTAACAAAAAACTTTGACCTTGGTCTCTAAAATTCAATTTTGGTGAGGAAAGAAATCCTATGTTGGGTTCACTAAAAAATTCCTCTTCTATAAAAATCCCTAATTTTCTGCAGCAATAATTGAAAATGCTGGGAACGAAATTCTCCATCGACAGAAAGATGCACCCTTCAATGGAGAGTTATCCTAGCCTCCTTTTTCTAATGATATGTGGAGAGAGACCCAAAAAGTAAGAATCCCTAGATTCAGTAGCTACACAGTGTCTTCTTCTTAGGTTAGCTTTGATACCATGTTATATTTTATCATTTAAGCAATATGATCTTAGGATCTTATCTAAGAGAATAACATGCACAACAATCAATAACAAGAGACAATAGACACAAATATTTTCCTCGAGGAAACCATAAAGGAGAAAACCCAGAAACTTCCTCAGAGATAGAATGAGCACCAATGCAAGCAGTAAAACCCAAAGACAGAAAGATGATCTCCAAGAGTTGTTCTCTCTCTCACTTGTGTGAGCTCCTCTTTTCTCACCTATGCACTATAGCTAGGTGAGTGTGTGTAACAAATAGAGAGGCTCACTCTCCATTTATACTAATTTTCAACTTGATAATTACTTACGAGGACCGACTTCTCTAAGAGATTCTAATAACCCTAGTGCCCAGCAACTGTGGGAACTTTGCTCCCTCCCCCCATTCAACAAGGAGGGTTAACCTCAACTCAATTTTAGGGACTATTCCCCCAACTTACAATGGAGGGTTAACCTCAATGACCTTACATGAATTTATTATAATAATGACTCTTCCAATAGGAACACCGGGGTACAATGAAATACAAATGATTTTCCCGATAGGAACATCGAGGTACAATATAAGATATATAAGTGAATACATTCTGAAGTTACAAATACATCAACAAACTCTTCTTCAATTTTGCTTAGCTATGCATTCTTCATGCTCATATAAGCCATGATTCTTGCAAGTTGATATGTGTGATCATTTAAATATTCGACTTGCAAAAGACACTTTTTGTAGAGAGTAGATTTTGATTCTTCTACTTAAGTTCATTAATCTCTTTATCCATTGCTTCTACATTTTCCTTGTGGTCTTGATCCAAAGTTACTACCATATCTTTTTCTTGTTTGACTAATAGTAGTTCTTCCATTTGTATGTTCTTAGTAGTTGGTACTTTTAAATTTTTCTTCAAAAACTGAATTTCCTTGGCCTTGTCTTTTAACAAATTCTATGTTGGAGTCGGATTTGATGGATCCACTCCTAGTTTGACTATATTTTGCTCCAGTTCATTAATCTTGAGTTGTTTTGATTTGTTTTCCACCACTTCTTGCTTGAGTATTTAATCCACCTTGTTGATCGTGCTCTACAACTTGATTGCATTCATTGTTGAATTGAGAAAATCATGAAACAAAACCTCACAAGTTTGTTTATGTCACTCCATTTTGTCCATGTGGCTAAAAGCATCCACATTTTAAGTTATCTGAGTTTCTGTATTGTTAGAAGGGGTCTTTTTCCATCCTAAAACAACAAGATCAAAAAAATCCATCTTCAGAGTGCCTTGTTTATGTTCGGACCCCAACACCCTACTTTCAAATTTTGTAAAATTGAAGGGGCCCCATTTATAAAATTTAGTGAATAAATTGATTTTGATTCTTTTGCTTAGTTTCCATGAGACAATTTTGACGATCTTTATTGAGCTCATCCTTCCGCTTCTTGGGTTTTTAACTCCTTTTGCATGTCTCCATTTGAACTCACTTTGGTTAACCCTAGGATTGCATGTGCAAAACTCAAGTGGTATGATAAGATGGTTAGTGGATCTCAAAATGCACATTCTCCTTAAAGCAAACTTTTCATGTGAAATAAAACATTGAAATTGTAAATAAAGTTTATTTCTATGGTAATGTTTTTATTTAGAATTCGTTTTCTATAAGTTTTTTTAGGTCTTTTTTTTTTAAATTGTATAAAATTGTATATAATATATAGTGTAACCTGATCTTCTTCACTCATTATTCTTAAGCTATTTGTATATAGGTTTATTTAAACATTTGTAAATAAATCCTCTTAGTTTAAAACATTCTTTTTACAAGGAAACAATGCATTGACAAAGTTTAAATATCAACAAAGGATCGAATGGCATGACAAAGGGATCACTTTTGTTACGATGTAGGTGCTCTTTATTATTTGTTCTTATTTACATACTAAACTACAACATCAATAAGGATTCCATGGCACATAAAAGAAAGGCAGGCAGAGTGTTTAGGGAGACTTGTCAAAAGAAATTCTTACCCAAAACTGGCTTATTAACCATTCATTACATTCAAATAATCACCTTAATTCCATATTTCTGAATCGTAGTTCATTTTAAAAAGGGCAGTTGTTTAAGGACATCATTCTATATGTGAAGATTTGAGTATGTGCCACCGAAGAAAATAAAGGTTTGCTGTCACATCTTCCGAGATCATTGACGTTGAAGAGATATGGCTATGGATTTTTTACAAACTTAGAGACCCCAGCAATTCTCCCATCCTGAGAACAACCACATCATAATGGGGGAACTAATTTTTGGTTTCTCTAAGTTTTTCTACAGCGTTTAATGTGGATTTATAACTACCAAAATCAAAACTCAGAGTCAATCCTACTTAGATTTGTCGAGAATAAGCAAGAGCCCACCGCAGATTCATAGCCCCGATCTACGAGATTGCAATAACCGGATACGATTTGATATGAACGATATCTTTATAATTTTATTTTGAAAGATTGTGGTGATAACCAGCAACTAGATCAAAGTTAGATCTATTGTTTTAGTAGAATAAATTTTATTTTGTTTTTTAACTGTTGATTTTGTGCACGTTTGCCAGATCAATCATCATTATAGTTGCTAGTCATTTTGTTTACCAAAGCGGTTAATATTGTAAATTTTAGGAAACTCTAGGAACAGGACACTATATTTATGTTGTTTCGATAACAGTTGATTGCGGCCTTATGTGACATATTGCATAGCATTTCAAGGGATTTTATTTTATTATTTTATAGCGAAATTTCATGAAATAAGGCGATCATTTCCCACGATGATAAGACACGATGTTCGTCAGAAATAAAATAAAAAAAACCGAGTTCAAGTGTCACTCAAGGAATAATGTAGTTAAGACATAATGTAGTTGCATTCATTGTTGCTCTATATTCAGGTGAGACTGAAGATAATGAAATAATGTGTTGTTTCTTACTTAACCATAAAATGGGACCATGTGTAAACATGGATACATAACTTGAAGTGGACTTCCTGTCAATGGAATATTTAGTCCAATCAGAATTAGTAAATTCTATTAGGTCTACCGGAGAACTAGAAGCATAGTATATCCCGAAGTGTTTGGTTCCTTGCACATAATGCAAGATACTTTTAGCAGCATTCCAATGGATCTCATGAGGATTTTTCATATACATTGCAAGAACACCTACTGCATAATACAAATTAGGTCGAAAGTGTGTGAACTACAACAAGCTTCCAAGTAGTTGTCTATACAACAAGTTGTCCACCAATGGAGATGAACCAAAATCACCTAGTTTTACTCCTAAAAGGAATGGATGTTGAGCATCTTTACATTCAACCATTTTGAA
This sequence comes from Pseudotsuga menziesii, assembly GCA_001517045.1. Lineage (NCBI taxonomy): Eukaryota > Viridiplantae > Streptophyta > Pinopsida > Pinales > Pinaceae > Pseudotsuga > Pseudotsuga menziesii. The sequence goes on from LPNX010453689.1 coordinate 5,516, forward strand.
CTTTAATAATATCCAAAGAATACTTTGATTGGATGACCTTGGTACCTAAATCATATTTCTCAATCTCGAAGCCAATAAATTGTTTCAACAATCTTAGGTCCGTCATAGAAAATGCATTATGCAATAAAGAATTAATTGAAACTATATCAACAATGCAACTTCAGTGATCAAAATATCATCAACATACACTACAATCATCTGAATAGAGTCATCTAAATGCTCCCAATACATATTAGGATCATATTTGCATCTTTTAAATCCTTGTCAAAGAAGAAAGTTGTTCATCTTGGCATGCCAAGCACCGGGAGCTTGGTTGAGGCCATAGACAGACTTTTTCAACCTACAAACAAGTGAAAGGTCATAGATGAAACCTTCACAATGATGCATATAAATCTCTTCATGAAGGTCACCATGAAGAAAATAACTCTTCACATTCATATGGTGCACTTCCCATTGTTTAGATGCAGCAATGCCCAAAACTAGCATGATTGAGTCTATCTTTGCTACCGGTGCACATGTATCTATATATTCCAATCCATGGACTTGAGAGGAGAAATTAGAAACCAATATGGCCTTATACCATTTGAATTATCATCAACCATCTTGGTCCTATAAAACCACTTACATTGCACTAGTTTCCTCTTGGAAGGTAGAGGAACCAACTCCCACGTTTTATTATCTTGTAAAGGCTTGAACTCTTCTTGCATGGTTGTTTTCCATCATGGGTCATGTGATGCTTCTACATATCACTATAAATCATATCTAACAATAAAAAAAAACCTCTCTAGAATATTCAAATCAAAAGTTGCGAAAGCATTGTGCAACTGAGATCTAGTATTCCTAGTGTCTAGTGGGTCTCCTACAAGATCACTAGTTGCTTATATGGTTTTATCATCTCATTTTTGCCTTGTGGGAGATTCATGGTTTGCATGCATGCCATCATATTCATATTCAATATCATAATCAGAAAAATAATAAAGATGGACAGCACTTACATCATCATTGAGTGGAGGGTGTGAGCAATCCCCCTTTACTAGTTCAACCTCTTGCATAGGCTCTTCTTCAAATTGTACACTTCTCACAATGAATATTTTCAGAGATTAGGGATCAAAGAGATTGTATCCATTTGCATATTCATCATATATAACCATTATGGACTCCTTGATTTGGGGTTGCAAATATTTTCTAATCTCTGGAGGAATTTTGGCCCATGCGTTTGAGCCAAGAACCCTGAGATGAGATACATATGGCTAGTGACCTCTCCAAGAATCAAATGGATTTTTGTCTTCCAATGATTTTGTGGAGATATGTTCTGAACATGTTAAAAAAAATTATATCCTCATCCCATAGCTTAGGATACAAATGCTTCACCTCCAACATGCATGTGGGCATCTCCTTCAATGTTATGTTCTTGCATTCTACCACACCATTTTCTTGTGGTGTATAAGGCATGGAATGTTGCATTTGAATGCCATCATATTCACATGGTTGTTGTAGGGTATTATTGAATTATTCCTTACCATTATCACTCATTAATACCATTATCTTCTTCCCACTGAATTTCTCAACATAATCTTTGAAAGCTTTGAAGATCTCATACACTTCGGATTTCTGCTTGAGGAAAAGCACCCAACAATATGTTGAAAAACCATCTATGAATGTTAAGACATGCATTTATTTTTCATAGGAGTGTGTGGGAAGAGGTCCTATCAGATATGAATGGGTCACTTTAATAACTTGAACAACCCTTTATCCCTTCCCCTTGTCATACTTGCGCTTTGCATGGTTTCCAACAATGCATCCCTTCCATGTGCATTTGAAAAATTTAATGCTTGGAAGTCTCGAACCATCTTTTATTTGCTAAAATATTGAAGATATATGTAGTTGAGGTGTCAAAAAATCTCATTCCATAGCTTGTTTATCTCATTGGAATGTGGCAAGAGCGCATTCCCTTAAGAGTAAGGAAGAACGTGTGAAAACTGGTACATCCTTTACTCACGATCTGTGATACTCACTGCAACCACTTTGCCTATACAATTTTCTGAAATTTCCACATAATCTTGAGTGAATTTCACTCTCTTGGTCAAAATTATGTGTCTCACTTACAGATATAAAGAGAGTAGTTTTGTTGTAAGACCAAGCACAAAAAACACATTGTGGAAGTACACATTGTCAAGATTTATCCTACCAAACCCTTTGGCTAAGACCTCTGAGTGATCACCCATGAGGATGGATGGACCACTGTATGGATGTAGGACCTAGAAGGATTATTTTGTAGAATCATTAGAGGAAATTTCAACTCAAAATGGGCCTTTTAACTTTGATTCAAATTCCATGTCATCATGTGTTAGCCAATGCAATTGCTTTAAATTTGAAATACCGTATAGGACTTAAACACTTTTTTAATATAAATTTGGGGATAGGTATCATAAAAAAAAACTACTTTTTTTTTTGTATTTTCGACATATCTCTCCGTGTTTTTACTCAAATTTCGATCGAGGGAGCTCGTTGAATGCATAATTAAATTCCACATCCAAGGAGTACCCACTCGGCATACTTTTGACGTTTTTTCAGGTATTTCTTGTTTTTGGGGTAGCGGGGTCCGTCAAAAGTATGCCAAGTGGGTACTCGTTGGATGTGGAATTTAATTCCGCATCCAACGAGCTCCCCCAATCGAAATTTGAGTAAAAACATGGGGAGATATGTCAAAAATACAAACAAAAAAGTATTTTTTTCTTTTCTTCCTCCAAAATTAATAAATATTATTTTATTATTTTAACTATTATTTTATTAATTCTTTTTAGGAGGCCCATTTTGAGTTGAAACTTCCTCTAATGCCGCTGTTCCTCAAGGAACCTAAATCTATGATGAAGGAGGAAGATCCAAAAGATCCAAGCACCAATGCATGCCATCTCTCATTCTTTTCAGAATTTGAACCTCCACCCTTCTTCTTTGCTCCATTTGGAAGGGGAACGATGTTCATCTCAAGGAGTTGTGCCATAATTTCAATGGTTTTCTTCATGCATGCACTCTCGGGATTTTAACCCTTGTGATAGTAACTGCATTTGGTCTTCTCTTGCCTCTTCCCTTTGTCCTTACTAGGATTCTAACCTTGATTAGAAGATTTTGGCTTCTCATTGTCCTTCTTCTACTCTTGCTGCTTCGAATATTTGGGACTCTTCTTTCCCTTTTCTTACTTCGAATCTCTAGTATCAAGAGCTTGGTCCTTGGTAGATTTAATGGTACCCATTTGAACCTACTTGTCTTGTTATTGAGTCAAAGACTCCATGAAGTCTTCCAAAGATGGAATTCTCCAATTTTGAATTGTCAACTTGTGTTAGTAAAATTTTGAAACAAACATTGAATATTTAGGCCCTAGCTTCGAAATTATGGACATAATCAACTACTATTCCTTGTTTTTGCTATCATGTTTCTTAAATTAAAGAACCAAATATTTGAACTTGGTGAAGAAGTCTTGGATCGTCTCAAAATGAGTTGGGTTCAAGGTGATCAACTCATTTTCAAGTTGATGGCCTCTTAGTTCATCAGTATTCCTAAACAAGGACTAGAGCTTGAGCCACACTTCATTAGGAGTTGTGACATTGTAAACATGAAACATGAGGTATTTTGAAATGCTGGGACATAACATTCCAAACACTTCATCCATTCTGTTAAAAAACTTGGACTTCTCAACAGCTGAGTTTAGAGTCATTTCCTGTCCCCATAGTAACTTTGTAGAGACCTTTGGATCTCAATTGGTTAGCATCTCAGTCTTCCACTCAATTTATTTGAATGGAGTGATAAATTTGACATGATACTTCTCCATTTGATGCTACACAGTAAGTGACAAAGAACCATCAAATAACCTACAATGCAAACTCTCAATCTTCTAGAGAAGACCCTAGATTGCTAATTCAAACCCTTTGAACTCTCTAAAATTTGGTTTGAATATCCTTAAGCTTTGATACCATGTAAAATTATAGCCATAGTAGGATCTAGTATCCAAAGGAATCCTCGAAATACAAAGAATTTGACAAAATATGCTAAAACAATGTAAAAGAGGAAAAATAGCACATAGAGATGCTGATAATAATACTAATTTCTGCTATATAGTCCAACATGTAAAATGTCTAGAAAATGATTCTATTACATTATGATAAAATTGTTGTCCTTTGGAGAAAAATTGGTGGCATACAAGTGGAAGGATTACATTGGGCCTCAAAACCTCCCTAGGTGGACCAATTGGCTCCCAAACCCCCTCAAGTAGTCACAAATGGCTATGTAAACATTGGGGAAGCATGCTTGATTGGAAATGAGGGTAGAGTAGGCAAGGTGGAGTGCATGGACAAGTGGTAGTTTCTCTAGGTAGTCATAAATGGCCCAAAAGAGCAAAAAAAACACCCAAATATAGTGCATAGGAACCCCTAGTTATCTGAGATCCATGATTTGAGTGGGAGTGACCCAAGGGACCGTAAGGTCATTACCAAGGGAACCTTAGCTCATGGTTGACCAAAATGAGGACGTTGGGTGCCTTAAATGGTACAAAACCCCCCAACAACCTTAGGAAGACACCACAAACCATGCTTGGACTATTTAGCATAAGTGAAAATGAATGAGATAATGGTCTTAGGTGGTATGATGACTATAGTACTTGGTGGTACGATTTTATAATAGTCACTCCTTGATAATCGGTCTCAAGGGTATCCCCAAGTAACATTGGAGGACTTAGCGTTAGACACCTTTGAGGAAATGGTATCATCCAATACTTGTTCAATAATAGCAAGAGCCTTGTTATCCTTCTTTCTATGTTCTCTTAGATAGTCATGCTCGTCCAATGTCAAAATGAGTTATTTTTACTTGATATGCGGGCTCTTTACATCCTATAGCCATATAACCCCATAGATGTTGAGAACAAAAAATAGTTCTCGTCCTATTTTAAAAGGAATCATAATTTTTCCTAGCGAGTATTGGAATCACCAGCTGAAAGAAGCTACTTAATGCCATGTGTGGAAATATTTGATTTTCGAATAGAGCTTTAACAACAAAATTAACCTTTGCTAGAAACCATCTTGCTCTGTGAATTGACCTTCTCTTATACCAATTTGAAGGTACCTTCTCTTATACCAATTTGAAGGTAGTAAAACAACACCCATGAGCTTGAACCAAATCATATTTCAAAGGAACCCAACTTAACCACTGTGATGTCACAAAAGCAATACTTAATTACATGAAAATCACAGAGACACACATAAGCAAGGGGAGAATGAGAATTCTTTGATTCTATTCATTTTAATTTTCTGTGTATACAAAAATGACAATATAGATTTTAATTTATACAAAAATAGTCTCAGTAAAACCATGGCTAATACAAAAAAGGGTCTTCGTCAATGCACCGATTGAATTCCACCTCGTCACTACCATGGTTGAAATCCAATCCTTCGTGATATTTATTGTTGCTGCAAAATATTAACTTTTGTTGTCTTTGTTCTGCTATGAACTTCACGACTAGAACGGGGTTAAGAAATAATTATTTCTAACATAATACACATTTCATGTTCATGAATTGAATTAACCTGGTCTATTGATGTACTAACTCACTATCTCACAAAACACACAGATAGAATGTCAGACGTAATATACTCAAGTGTTGAGTGTAACATTACAACACCTAGCATTGTTGGAGCATCACCTTAATAGTCTCATAAACCGTACCATTTTATAAACCATTGAATATTATGAAGGATATTTAATCCCTTGGAAAAGGAAAAACAATAACCATAGATATACTATAATGCAATGTATTATTAGTCCTATAGATATTTTATAGGAGCAGGGACTCTATGAAAGGGTTTGCCGCCATTTGAATTAGTCTTGACTTAAACCAATGTTGATGTACACACCAATCAAAGCTATAACCTAAATTTTAATAAGGTTTGTTGTTTTTTCAAATTATTTTTCACTTAAATTAATCTATTTGTCATCGAAATGGGAACCAACCTCTTTCAAAACCAATTAAATGGTTTGAGGCCTTGTTTGGCCTCAAATCGAGGCAACTAGCGCAACTGGTATATAGTTTCTTATGCAAATCGGTAATATGAAACTCATAGTTTCTTATGGAAATCGGTAATATGAAACTCGTACATGAATTATTGTTAACTTTTAGTTAAAACCTAAATTTTAAGGAGGTTTGTTGTTTTTTCAAATTCTTTTTTCGCTTAAATTAATCTATTTCTCATCGAAATGGGAACCAACCTCTTTCAAAACCAATTAAATGGTTTGAGGCCTTATTTGGCCTCAAATCAAGGCAATTAGCGCAACTGGTATATAGTTTCTTATGCAAATCGGTAATATGAAACTCATACATGAATTATTGTTAACTTTTAGTTAAAATTAGTTTTGTAACATTTTATGTTACAATTATTTTTCATGCAAAACCAATTAAATGGTTTGAGGCCTTAATATGAAACTCATAGTTTCTTATGCAAATCGGTAATATGAAACTAATACATGAATTATTGTTAACTTTTAGTTCAATTAGTTTTGTAACATTTTATGTTACAATTATTTTTCATACAAAACCAATTAAATGGTTTGAGGCCTTATTTGGCCTCAAATCGAAGCAACTAGCGCAACTGGTATATAGTTTCTTATGCAAATCGGTAATATGAAACTAAGACATGAATTATTGTTAAGTTTTAGTTAAAATTAGTTTTGTAACATTTCATGTTACAATTATTTTTCATGTAACTATGTTATCATAGTTATGATGTTAGTGTGCATGCTCGACACCATGGCAATATGAATGCTCAACACCAGGAATCCCATGGCAGTGTCCATGCTCGACACATGCTTGACACCAGGAAGCCCTTACTTCGTTTCGCTTGTACAACCTCCTTACACCATATCATATCACCCATGGCTATGTTCTTGCCTTTGTTCTTGCTACTCCCTTCTGTGCACCCAGATATGGAATTTAGTTCAAAGGGTCTACATAGATGCGCAACTGCTGAGTTATTCAGTGCAGTCTGGTGTTATTCAGTGCAATTTGGTGCACTGTTTAGAGCTATAGAGATGAGCAAGAAGAGCTGTTACAATCCATTGCTGCAACGATGCGATAAGGCAGTCTAGTTCATAGTATGGAGCAATTAGTAAGAGCATGAAAACTCCAAGAGATAAGACTTGATTTCTACTTGTCTTTTGATATGCACAAATTTGACATTAGTTTCAACTTCAGTTAAAAAAACATTGTTTTTTAATCTCTTGCTCTAATTCAGCCAAAACATCACATAATTTCGATTGTTGTATACCAAATTTTGGAATTTTAAAAAATTTCGATAAGCTAAGACCAAAACCCCGGCCCCAAAAAAAATTCCCTTCAAGGGATTTTCGAATCCCCTTTATCAAGATGTTGTGTGGTTGAAATATGCATACCTCGGTCCATTTGGATGAATCAGTTAAGCATATGGGAGCATAGATGCTGTATGGATCAATATTTCCCATCTCCGCTGACATTTTATCTTCCAAATCTTTGCATAACTTTGGATTTACATTTGATTTGGTACAATTTCCTATCAAATCCTCATAAGTTTGATCTGATATCAATCCATGTGTTACGGAGATAAATTCCTATGGCTTGGGGTACCAAAACAGACAGCTTGACTCCAGAAATCAATCTTTCCCAATATGCAATAGAAATAAAATGTCTAACACTAAAGGATCAGACCTCGTACCTTATTCCGGACGGTTGAAGTAGATCCCCATTGAACTTTCCAATATTCAGCTTGAATTTCTATATTACTTCCTCAACAACAACTAAACAATACAAGCATTCTATATATCATGGTGTTAGACCTATTCTAGCATATATAATCAATAATGTAAAAGCATTTGAAATAATCCCATGGATAAAAAATTCATTCAAATACACATCATTGGACAGAAAAATATATTTCTATTAATATAAATAAGAGATTACAAGATACAACCTCTGACGGCATGTCTACAAACCGGAGAAACTGAATTCCCCACTTGGGCCTCCACCACTTAATCCTCCATCTCTTGATAGCAAGCTCACAAGCAAAAGGCAAGCTTGGGAAGAACACAAAAGTGCTCCAAGGGACAAAGGGATGCAGACTCAAGCATAAGTTTCAGCAACAATGGACTTTAGTTTCGTTGCTCTCAATTCTCTCAGCTGCCTTCAATGTACCAAGGGGTTCCTTATATATCTTTTCAAAGGGGTACTAAAAGGTCGAATCTGAGCGATCTCAAGGCATATGGAAGGCCAGGAGTCAAATGAGTTGGATCCATGTCAAGGAAAACTCCAAAAGGATTTGGATTATTTACACATCCCGATGTACGCAGTTATATGGCTCAAACCCGCGTATGTACGCGCTTATAAGGTTAAAAGTCACATATAGCATTTTTCATGTGTTTTTAGGGATGATCAAGGAAACATCAAAGGACAAAAAGTGGTCCATTGGGGCTAAGGAGTCTGCAGCGGGATAGGGGAAGGCCATACAAAGTGTGATTCACCTAGAGTGGTGAAATCGGGTATAATAGATGCCCCCTAATGTACGAGATCAGAGGGGTTATATGATGGCCGAAATACATTATAAGTCCATCCCAGAAGTGGAGTGATGAAGGATCCCAAATGGAAGACCAGCCACCCAATTAGCATAGTACCATGATACAACTCTGCATATAACTGCAAATACATATAGCAGTCCCGGATACATAAGAGTACAATGGCCATGAATAGGCATGATACATGATATCACATATGTGGTCATCTCCACGTACAATATACATAGATCGGAATCTCCATGATGAAGATATACAAAGGACCATGATATCCAAAATGGCTAAAGATATATAATAGATCAAGATCTCCATAGTGGCTGGAAATGTCTGACATACACTGGAATCAAGTCACGAGAGCTGAAATCTCATGAACACTGGAACAATCAAGGATGTAGCATATAAGAGATGCCACCAATCTGGAAAGTATTCTACACAAACCGCTACGAGTACATGTCCTACTATGCGAATAGAGGTGTCGAGGTCGAACATAGTAGTCCATCGTCTGATTACCGGTCATTAATGTATACCGTTAACAGACGCGAGATCACCAACCAATAATGAAAATGGGAATCAAGGTACTAGAGTGAAAACTAACAAGTGTGAATAGATGTGTTGAGGTCGAACACTTGAAAGGATCCATCGATCAGGGGAAATTGATGTATTCCCAAGAAACTGTCGATGGCAAGAGAACCTGCCACTCATGACTGGAAGTCTCAAGGCACTCAAAATGACTCTAGACTCCAATCCCATAATAAATGATCTGAATTCGATGGGATGAAATCCGCTGGAAGGAGGGCATTAAGGCATCCCCCATCATCCAACACAAGGTACTCAGCAAGGCTGTATAATGTGGAAGAAATCGATCATAGGTGCACGAACAAGTAACTGTACTGGGAATGGCCGACATGCAAAGTCAAGATAATGAGGAATGGCCGACTCAGGTTTCAACTTCCTTCGAACAAGAGCATAACGGCATATGGTGACTGAATGAAGGTAGCATAGAATCGATATACAAACTGGGACATCTCTGTGACACGGGAGGCATCAACAGAGGCTCCATAGGGATTGGAAGCTTAACCAGTCGGTGGAGATAAAATTAGATAAACGAGTACAGCTCCTAAAGTCAAACTATAGCCCAACCAATGGATGTGATATACAGTGCTCTGTTCGAAGGCGACACGACTCAACATCTGCCAAAGATAACATCTTTCCTTGTCCGGCTTTTTGGTTTTTTGATTTTTTTGGACTTTTTCAATTATTTGAAAGCTTGAAAAAAGAATAAACTAGCTTTATAGTTACAAACTAGGAGGAGACGAGTGTCGTAAGGGAAAACAAACTAGTTCCAAGCAGTGGAACATACCTATGCTCAATGCAAGGATACATGTGTAGGATATCGACACTCAGGGGAAAATCCCCTCCTGGTAAAAAGGGAATCAAGCTGTGAAGGATATAAAAAATGGCTCTGCATGGCTAGACATGAGACAAGCTCGGGCTATATGGCTGAAATGCAATGTCAGGAGAGCCGACATAAAGCTCAATAAGGCAGGCAAAGCTCATGATAATGCATTCACAACTTGACATGATGGAGTCTTGAGGGAAATAGGCTAGCATACGATCAAGAGGAGTATGAGGCTCTTGCAAAATGTCATGGCAGTACTATACAATGGACTCCCACACCCTAAAGGAGAAAACATCGGCATGGGAACCAAATGAAAATAAGGTGCTAACTAGGGTACCCATGTAAGGTGAAGCTCTACCACTCACATCATGCCACTTCTAAAGTAGCAAGAAGGTTCTGTGACATAATAGAGTGGGTTCGTACCTAAGGTCATGGTGATATGGTCACAAGGTCATGCAAAATGAAAGTGGTGGTGAAACCTAACCTATATGTTAGTTTAGACATGATACCTGAGATCGGCACGAACGGGTCAATCCAACGGTTGAAACGAAACTGAAAAAGGTCTTCTACATCACCAATTATGTCAAAAATAGTCCAAAATGGTTAGAAACTGTCGAAACTATAGGAAAGGGGGTAAAATTTTTCAAATATTTGAAAATTTTTCTATAAATAGTAAAGAATATAAATCATTTGAAACTTTTACCCATTTGAGCTCTGAACTTCAATTGCAAATTCCAGGATATCCAGCCGACGGAATTCACAACCGTTTCTTCCAGGTATTTACTCATGCTCTCCTCTTGCATTTTGATATAATTTTTAAAGATTTTCATGGTTAAATAAAGTGTTTAAGCCATCCCAAAGTGCGCACTGCAGCCCACGTAGATATTGAGGTTTTTTCCGCGTATAGAGCTGGCTATACACAAAAAATGGCCTAAAAGTCGCATACATACGTGGTTGTTTTCAAAATAGTCATGTATGAGGCCGCGCATAAGGTTTTCAAGTGAACTAATGGCTAATTTTGCAATTTATTTTGCAGGATGGTGCTAGAATGGAGAGAGCGCAAGCATGGTGAAGTAGAGGAAGCAGTAAGGGCTGACCTAATGGCTCAACAAGCTCTTCGTGCATGCGGACTCTAGAAGTTTTTGTGTCTTAGTGGTTTGACGGCCAAACCAAGACTGCTACAGATGCTGGTAGACTACTGGGATCCAAACTCAAAGTCCTTCCGGATTGATAGGATGTCCCTCACTATAGAGGTGGATGGCATATACTTTATCACTAGTCTTTCTAGATGAGGGGAGGTGGTGAACCTTCGTTCTCGAGGTGGGCCAGGGGGTGGCCTGACTATCGATGAGTACATAGCCGTGTACTATTTTCTAGACACTGAGAAGGTGGGGAGTCAAGTCCCTACCAATGCTATATAGGTGCTAGGCCTAAAGGCCATATTACTGACGCTAGGCAGGATAGCAAGTGTAGCATCACTCCACTAGGCCTCGTGGCCTATGATGTTCAATGCAGTCGAGTGCATGAGACCCACATTCTATGACTGGAGTACGACACTACTGAGCAACATGAAACACTATCTCAGTGAGTGTAAGGCTTGGAGGGTACGGAACTTCGGGTTCAGCCTTTTTCTGAGCACATTTTTCTTCGAGCTTGTTCCGGGATTGAGCCCTAGAGTGGATGTTCCTCTTCACGGGGCTTGAGATCCGGCCCAACGGCATTGGGCAGATGTGATGCATAGACTGGGGGGTGGTAGTGTGGAGAACCCATATCCAACTGACTTCTTTCCATGGTGGCAATGACAGATTGTTGCCATTGAAGACTACCCTTATGGAGGGATAGATTTCCGGGGGGATCCGGACATGCCATTGCCACCAGGATTGGCATATGGTGATATAGGTAACGAATCTCGACCCTCACTCTTTTTAAAAAAATTTAGTTATTTAATTTTTTTTTGTATTTTCTTGATTATATGGAAGAAAAAAAAATGTTTTTGCATGACAATACATAGTGACATCTACCATTTGTGTGGAGATGTGGCACCACGACAGCCAGAGGGCTTTCCACATCATAGACGGAGGGGAAGAGGAGATGACATCACAGGTTTGGATGCGGAACGAATGCTCCAGAGCATTCATACCAACTTTGTTAGAATGACTCATAGAGTTCCCATGACGCAAGTTGAGGACTTGCCTGAGGCTATGCAGTGGCAGGTGGTGGGTGTGCCACATGCATGGGTGTGTTTATTTCGACGGCTAGCTAGAGCCATAGTGACGTTCCATGATCACAACCCTCTTCCTCCTCCATAGGATTAGAAACCTGGGAGTGTATTCATTTTGTACTACCATGTATTATATGATGGTGGCCTAAAAAGCCTCAATTTTGTATGATGACACTATGTATTAGCCCATTTTTTATATATACATTTTTTTATGGTGATCGGTTTATTTATTTACATGTGTAACAATTGTGTTTGTGATTAATTAATTATGAATGAAACAAATGCCAATCTAACATGTAGTTAGCATATGAGTCAGCAACTTGATTATTATTTCTTGGAATGTGTATATATGTTATACTGTCAAATTGCCATTCTAACAATCTCACATGTCAGAACCTTCTCAATAACATTGGATCTCTAACATGGTACAAACCATTGAGCTATGACACTACTAACTCCGAATCAAGATGTACCTCAAGAGATAGAATGCCATGCAAAATGGCATCCCGTAGAAGCTCAATAACGGTGCTATATTCAACAACATTGTTGGAAGATGGCCGTAGACATACACCTCCTGAAGACAGTACCTGACCCATAGGAGTATAAATCACCCAAGCAGCAGAGGCTGAGTGTTGAGTGTGATGGCTTGCACCATCCGTGAATCCTATGTAGGTGGAAGATTCCATTGACATCTGCCAAAAGAAACAGAAACTAATCACAAACCTGATCACGATAAGGAAAAGACCTAACTATGCAAAGCTGTACAATAATATACAACAAGAAGCCTTGGCTAAAGATCATGCATAGTATTTTTTAACATAGAGCCCATTTCTAGGCTCTGCCAAAGCTGTTCCTTCGTAATCGACTAACTCATAGGCACCATTCTCTAGCACATGCTTAACCATGTAAGGACCACGCCACATAGGATTAAACTTCCCTGCCCCCAGGGGTTCTTTCGGTTGATCCCACAAGAGGACCAAGTCACCTTCACTAAACACTCTTGGACAGACAGATCTATCATACTAGACCTTAACATGATGCTTATTAACCTCTAGAGCCACCAAGGCATCTCGATGCTGCTCATCACGTTGCTCAAGGTGAACCAAACGCTCCTCCAAAGGTGAAGTGTCTGGTAAGAGTTCCATAGCTAGCTTCAACGAAGGAATTTTGCATTCAACCAACAATATCGAATCCAATCCATGCACAAGCTGATATGGAGAAAAACCAGTGGCAGCATTAACCACGGTTCGATATGCCCACAAAGCAGGATATAACATAATGTGCCAATTAGTCTTGCTTTGTATGATGGTTCATTGGAGAATGGATTTGAGTGATTTATTCACTACCTCTACCTGTTCATTCACTTGGGGGTAGTAAGAAGAGAAGTGCTCTTGCTTATACCCTAAATTGGATGCCAACTCTTCCATCATACGGTTCTAAAAGTGCGAGCTATGGTCAGTGTCAAGCTCTTTCGAAATTCCGAACCGAGTAATGATTTGCTTGAATACAAAGTGAGCGGCTGTCTCACCATCATATTTTACTATAGGCATAGCCTCATCCAGTTTCATGAAGTAATCAATAGCCACTATAATGTGATGGTGCCCCCCAGCCGAACTTGGGTTGCAATCCATAAAATCGAGCCCCCACTTGGCGAAGGGACTGGCAGTGATAATGGGATGTAACAGGGTAGGCTTCAAGTGCATATTACGTGCAAACACCTGGCAAGGGTGGCACCTCTTGACCGCATCAACACAATATTTAAAGATTAATGGCCAGAAATAACCCTCTCTCAAAATATTTTGAGCTATAGAAATCCTAGATAAATGACCACCACACGCCCCTCCGTGGCAATCATTCAGCACAACCTCAGCCTCGTCATGAGTTAAACAACATCATAAAATGGAATCTACCCCATGGAGGTACAAAGTACTATCCACTATAAGGTAGTTCTTAGAGACGTGACGTAATCGTCATCGTTCATCTCACGAGAGATGAGTAGGGGTCCTCTGCATTTGCAGATATACTATGATATTTCCGTACCATGGGTCTAACATAGAGATTAAGAAGATGTGTTCATCAACAAACGTATCTTCACATCCCAACTCCTCGGTCTCACTCGAAAAATTCGATATGAGCTCTACAAATACTAAAGACTTCTTCGATTTTGCCGAAACAAACTCAAGATCAAATTCTTACAGAATGAAAATCCATTTATTATACTTTCCCCCAATCATCCTTCATGTGAGGACAAACTGAAACGGATTGACATGGGCAACAACCAAGGTCTGGTGAAGGAGAATATAATGTCTCAAATGCTGAACCGCATGTATGGTAGCTAAAGCAAGCTTCTCGACATGAGAATAATGAATCTCTGCGTCAATAAGGTTTCAACTCAGATAATATATGACAGGCTCTTGGAGCTCCTCATTCTCTTGAACCAAAACCATACCAATCGTCTCTAAAGATGCGGCCACATATAATAAAAAATCACAGTTATAATCTAGAGGACTAATCACTGGGGCCGATGCTAGGGCTTGCTTGAGTGCATCGAAGGACTCCTGGGCTTGCTTATCCCAATAAAAGGGGGTGTCCTTCTTCAAGAGATGCATAAAACCTCTAGTAAAATTGGCAAAGTTGACAACAAATATTCGTAAGAATTTTTCTGTGCCTTGCAAACACTAAAGATGACGAATATTCTTCCGGGGAGACAACTAAATTATTACCTCAACCTTCAAAGGGTCAACTCTTATACCCTCCTTTGAAATGATGAATCCTAACAAATGACCTGACTTCACGCAAAATATGCACTTATGAGGATTTATTCTAACTAAATAATGGTGGCATATTTCGAATACCAATCTCAAGTGATAGGGATGACGCATTCTCATACAAGAATGAGCAGTGAGGTCATCCAAAAATACTTCAATAATAGACTTGAGATCGTGGAAGATCGAGGTCATCGCCCGCTGAAACATAGCTCTTGTGTTTTTAATGCCGAAAGGCATTTTTCGATATGTAAACGTTCCCCAAGGATAAATAAATGTAGTCTTGTGTTGGTCCTCAGGTTTAATCTGTATCTGATTATACTCGAAAAATCCGTCCATAAAGGAGAACACCTCGCTACCGCACACTCATCCAAAATATGATCTATAAATGGTGTGGGGAAGTTATCCTTAGGACATGCATGATTCAAATCGTAGAAATCAGTGCATATGCAGATCACTCCCTGCTTCTTATCCACTAGAACGGGGTTTGAAACCCACTCCGTCAAGGGAATGGGATAGATGAAACTGGCTTTCAATATCTTCTCTATCTCTGCCTTAATGGTGGGTGCTTTCCTAGGATTCACGGCACGTAAATGCTGTCAAACAGGCTTAGCATTTGGGTAAGTCTTAATCTCATGTTCAAAAATTCAAGGGTCAATACCTGGCATCTCGTCATAAGACCAAGCAAAAATATCATGGAATTCCTTGAATAGCTTGGTATATTCCATAATCTTAGCATGGGAACAATCTACCCCAATATAGACATTCTCAATTATGCCAGGATTGTGAGAAATGTTGATAGGAATCGTTGACGATATGTTCGCCATGTTTCCATCAGCCATCGGACCAGTAGAGCTTAATGGAACCATGGGCCTACCAACTTTCTGACTAAGAATCTCCCTATAATACTCATGCTCCAAACGGTCAAGCTCTAGAAGAAAGTACGATCTATGATCAAGTTCCTCCCATGGTGGCTCAACTCCCGACATAGCCTCGATAATCGCTTCATCTGAAGGGAAAACCATATCAAGGTAGTTATGGGCATGAGAAGACTGTACTGCCCATGCCAGCAGCACATAGGGGTCTTCCTCCTCTGTCCGCGAAGAGGAAGAACGAGGCTCTGCAACACATTTGAGATTAGCTTGATAAGCTATCATGGCTATAGGCAATGACACGCTCGTCTCGATAGGCTCACTCAATGTACTCGGTGAAGGAAGGATCCAACGATATTCCATATGGGTTGTGCGAAAAGACACTAAAGTCGTAGATGTCGAAGCCTCATCGAAACAATATCCTATCATGAGGATCGGTGTAGGACAACTAAAGCTTCCCATGAGGGATGGATACATGCCTACACCCACACTCCCAATTGCTGGCTGAGAGTGCTCAACGATCGGGATTGAAGCTCCCGAAGATGTAGTAACAGACAGATTCTTGAATGTCATTTGATCAATCGTTACAATCTTCCTATTATGTGGAAAGCATATGATGTGAAATAGGGAATATGCAACGGCTTGCATACTATACATCTACTTCCTATCCAGCAAGAGATTACAGTCAAGGGGTGCATCAACCACCTCAACCTCTATCGCAACGGTCTTCCCCCCCAAATGGAATTTAAGGGAAGGAAGGATTCCCTGCGGTCTAAAAGATCTCCCATCAAAAGTAGTTAACATAGTCACTGATTTAGACAGCTCAGTTGAACCGAGACCCTTCCAACAGGCCAAAGACATCACAGAAGCAACAACGCCCTCGTCAATCACAGTACGCTTGATGGTCATACCAAGACATTATACGTGCATAAAAAGAGACACATAGTAGGGCAAGTGAGGCTGATGTCCTGCGGTTTCAAATTTCATCATAGAGGAAGAATCATCATCGTTCACACCAAGGGCAGTAAGCAACACCTTCCTTTGCGAAGGACAACTCTGAATCACTTCCAATGCAGACATCGCACAAAGAGTATGGTCCAAATCCTCAACAACTGAATAATTCTGGGCGGCTTGGGCATTTGGATTATGCCTCGAATGCTTAAGGCCTCCCTTAGGAATGTGAGGTGCAGCCTCAGGTTTATCCACAGGTTTCTCAATGTGCAAAGGAGTTCCTGGTGGATCAGGTTCTTTGCCTGGGCTAGGTTGTGATGAACTATACTCTTTCGCATGAGTCACAACCTTGGTAGCATGGACCATGTTAATGCACCCACGACTACTACCATCTGGTGGATCATCATCACTAGAATGGTCATGGGACTTCGAGTTCATATTCTAGTTATGCAGTAAAGGGTTCGTTAGCATAGCTGGCCCTTGTTCTAAGAATCTTGAAGCTTCATCAATTCGAGGGCACAAGTAAGTGAGGTGATCTTCCTTACAAATATTGCAAGGGAATTTAACCTTACATTTCGCTTGCTTGTCCCCCCCAACATTTCTACCGTTCTTGTCATTATTTTTAGCATTCTCATTCTTATTCCCACCCTTTCGATTATTATTTTTACCCTTCTTTCTATTCTTTCTGGGCTGCTGGTTACCCTTCTGGTCCGACGATTGCACAGAAAGTACATTCATCATTTGGGTGGGTTGAGACGAAGCCGTAGCTTGTCCTGAAGCAGATTGGTTCATTGACAATTTACTAGCTTGTTTTGCAACCGAATCCGCAGGTTTCGAACTTGCACAACCCACAATGCCATCGGCATGTGGTTCAGGTTTAACTTTGGGATCGAAACTTGAACGAGGAGCATTGGGAATATTCTCATACAACAAACCAGACTGAGCATAGATCAAGTCCAGTTCTTGCACCCTAAAGATCGCTTGTTCCTCATTATGCACTATGGATGTGGAAACATCCTTCGCTATATAAGGCAATAACGACTTGAGGAACCACTTGAGGAGGAATTCCAGCGGTATTAAAGCTTTAATTAATCTCTTCCGTCTACGCCACTCCTGAATATGATCAGAAATATGGGTGGCTTTATCTTGCCGAAATGTCGACAAGATTTCAATACTGACGTGATAGCGCACCCGTAGCTGGAAGTGATTAAGAAAAGTCATCATAAGGTAATCGAACAAAGTAAAAGCGCCGCTAGGTAACTCTATATACCATTTTGCAACAGACCCTGTGAGGGTGCATTGAAATAGTCGCAAATGGACTGAGTCCCGATGTAGTGAATTCAAAGAGCAACATAGGTGAAATGTAGTAACGTGTTCGCTTGGATCCTCTCCTGGTTTTCCTTTGAACTTAGGTATGTCCGAAGGAAGCTTGGTAGGGATAGACGACCAAGCTGAGTCATGAGCCACAGGATCGTTCGTAAGTCTCAATAAGTCAGGAAGATTAAGCGTCACGAGGAAAGGGAGCCTAGAATGATGAGGTCGATGGACCATTCCCTAATTCATATAGGGTTTTTGACCACCATGGCCTTGGCCATAGTGTCCTCCTCCTATCTGACCTATATAGGGTGGCATGGAAGTACCATAGTATGGTGGACCTTGGCTAGTAGGAGCTACAAAGCCATAATTAGGTGAGTAAGCAGGTTGTTGATACCCACCTCCATAAGGGGAAGAAACCTGTCCATAGTACATCCCATGATAAGCTCCATAGGTCATCGCATGCGATGCCCCATGAGACACTCCGTAGGTAGGAAGATACGCTCCGGAAGTAGGGATATAAGCCCCGGAAGTATCAAGATGACCTCTAGAAGCATGAACATAACCTCCCGACGTAGCGGGCGGCATGTGGACTTGAGACACAACTGGTCTAGTAACCGCAGTACGAACCTAACTCGTAGCCATATATTGGCTCGAAGGACCACGCGAATAAGGTGGAGGATTTACATTTGAATAACTAGGGGTCGAGGACGAAGGAATCTGAGTAATAATATATGTATTACTTCCTATCGTCGCTCGTCTTGGATCTGGTATCCTAATTGGATCACCAACCCTAGACCTAGGAGGGAGATATGATGTAGCTTCCACCATTGGGACAGAAGGTGAAATGTGACTAGTGCTCCCAAACCTCTCCGCATGGTAAGGAATGAGAGTGCCCCCAGGCATAGTGCTAGGCTCAAAATCGGATTCAACATGAAATGTCAAATCGTGTATAGGGAAACCAGACGTAGCATAACTACCATAGCTAGTAGTGGTGGGTTCAAAATGAGTCTCGGAATCCTCCGACATGCCATACCGATAACGCATCAATGGGGAATCAGCCCTAGAGTGAGTAGGTCAATCATGTATGGCTCCTATCTCAGAAATCACAAGACCTAGCTTGGCTAAGTCGGTGTAAATTCCCCATTGTCTACATGAATGGGAGGAGGTGGTTCAGGAATACCTTCTAAAGAATCCCCCATGGTGTGTGAATCAATGTGTGACATAGTCCACTGGGACTGTCTAGGTCTCTCTCCCAAAGGAGGAGGAGAAGTAGAAGGCAGAAGTCCTGCTAAACGACGAGAACATTGCGGAACCACACTCAAATCCACAATGACTCAAAAAATAGCAAATACTCTCTATTTACATAAACCCTAGGCCAACTAGTGTGGACAGAGGAATCACTAATAAAATCTAAATCCAAATGCAAGTAAAGAAGGGATAGATAAGTGAGCTCCTGAATGAAGCAGGTATGTCTCTCCTAGGAGAGGCTTGAGACTCCCATAGACAACAAGCAGAGGTACGTAACCAATTATTGTGGCCCTCAGCTTCAACGCATAAAGCGACTATGCTGTCCGACCCCAACCTGGCCGGGACACATGCAAAATAACCTCTACAAGTACACCCTCGATATCCTAGGTAAGGCCAATAAGGTCACCTCAATATACTCAATGTTTAGGTAGACATTCGTAGGTGGGATTGACTGTATGGGCAGGGTAGCAAAGCCCAAAACTCTCGAAAGAGCCCCCAGATATGAATACAATCCTGGAAATATCTTTGGTGCTACTTAGTTATGGCTAGGGTTCATCCCAATCAATAACCGCTCACATTGCCTCGTGCTTAACTCCCTTTTGAGAGGAGGATCTTGAGAACACTGGTTATACCAAGGATTTCACACACTCACCTGGACAAACACCTAGATGTTGTTGTTTAGTGATCTTGGAGAATTTACTTACAATGAACTATTCCAAGATCCTAAAACCTAAGCTTGTTGGTGCACCCTAGAAAAGAAAAGAGTGTAATTCATTTTATTTAGCGTTGATTTTAGTTGGCTTTATTAGTCAAAAATAGGATATGGCCGTGCAACTAGTGGTGTTATGACGCAACAAGAAGTAAAATGCACACCTAACAATCAATGCAAATGCATTGTGTCCATGAAAACAGGGTATGCTACTACGTGAAATGCACAATTCTTCTTCAAATGATGAATGCAAATTTTCCTATATGAAGTCCTAACTAGTACTCCAAAGCAAATCTATCTAGTGCAAATACAATGCAAAGTGCAAAATGCAATGCATGACGATAAGCAAATGTTTTTGGATTTTTTGAAAATAAAAAAGATACAAAAAGAAAAAGGATGATTCTACGACCCCTAGACTCTGCAAGCACACACAAATAGCATTCTAGCAAAGCACTAAGGTAAAAGAACTCTAATGCACTAATCTCAAACAAAAAATCGAAAATGCCATGACAAGAACTTTCCTTAAAAAAAAAAATTAGGCTAAAAAAAATGTTTCTAGTCAGAAACAGAGGTCAAAATAGACTCAGGTAGTGTCAAAGGAGACTCAGCGACTAAGAAAATTCACCCAGCAACCAATTATCTTCCATAAAAATCCAAAACCAAAGGTATACGCAACTGTTCATAGTAAACCTGCATGTATACGCGGAAATTGCAGAGGAAACCGTGTGTATACGCTACTATAAATCAAAAACTCACGTACAGGAAGAAAAGGTGCATAAACTCAAGGAAAATAGACAGGCTGAGATAAACATCACACCAATAAGACTCTACCAGGCATACATGCCCCCAGACCTGACACAAAAACAAGAGAGAAAGAGAAATTCAAATACATTGAATGCCGAGAAAACAACCCCCAAAGGACAACTACTAGGAACTCCCCAGCGGAGTCGCCAATTCTGTTACAGAGAGAAATTCCTATGGCTTGGGGTACCACAACAGACAGTTTGACTCCAGAAATCAATCTTTCCCAATATGCAATAGAAATAAAAAGTCTAACACTAAAGGATCAGACCTCGTACCTTATTCTAGACGGTTGAAGTAGATCCCCATTGAGATTTCCAATCTTCAGGTTGAATTGATATATTACTTCCTCAACAACAAGAAAACAATACAATCATTCTATATATCATGGTGTTAGACCTATTCTAGCATATATAAGCAATAATGTAAAAGCATTTGACATAATCCCATGGATAAAATATTCATTCAAATACACATCATTGGACAGGAAAAGCTATTTCTATTAATATAAATCAGATATTATAAGATACAACCTCTGATGGCACGTCTGTGAACCGGAGAAACTGAATCCCCCACTTAGGCCTCTACCACTTCAATCCTCCATCTCTCGATAGCAAGCTCACAAGCAAAAGGCAAGCTTGGGAAGAACACAAAAGTGCTCCAAGGGACAAAGGGATGCAGACTCAAGCATAAATTTCAGCAACAATGGACTATAGTGCCGTTGCTCTCAATTCTCTCTTCTTCCTTCAATGTACCAAGGGGTTCCTTATATAGCTTTTCAAAGGGGTACTGAAAGGTCGAATCTTAGTGATATCAAGGCATATGGAAGGCCAGGAGTCAAATGAGTCGGATCCATGTCAAGGAAAACTCCAAAAGGATTTGGATTATTTACACATCCCGATGTATGCGGTTATATGGCTCAAACCCACGTATGTACGTGCTTATAAGGTTAAAAGTCGCGTATACCATTTTTCATGTGTTTTTAGGGATGATCAAGGAAACATCAAAGGACAAAAAGTGGTCCATCGGGGCTAACGAGTCTACAGCGGGACAGGTGAATGCCATACAAAGTGTGATTCACCTAGAGTGGTGAAATCCCCTATAACACCATGTGTCCACAGGTACGTAATTTGTCCAATAGTATCTGTATCAGTATTCATTATCCCATTCCCCACCTGCATAAATTTGATGAGAATGCTTGAAAATTAAATAGTTTCCAACACAGAGAATTTAATGCACCGCCTTTCAACAAAATTTGTCTAGTTTTAATTTTGGCTAGACTAATTTTATATTGTTGTAAGATCTTGAGTAGAAAATTATTTTTTCATTTTCATCATATGTATTCTATGTCTGCAACTAATGAAATTGATTTTATTTGTTCTCACCAAACAAATTCATGTTGAACTCATCAATATTCCTTTGAAATTAATGAAAGATGCTTGAAGCAATATTTGGTGGTGTAAAATTGTTGCAGCCAACTCTAGAATGTAATTTCCTACAATCATCCTCTGATAATCATCGTTAACACCCTCATTGAAATAGGCCATGAATTCTTTCGTAGTATAAAATTTTTGAGAAAATTATTAGGACAAGTCTCTATAATTAAAAAGATAGACCTTACATAACTTGTTACAGGATTTCAAATAAATAAAATTCACTTTGAATAGAGGGCTTTTTATTGAAAAATCCATTTGATCCCATTAATCTTACAAAGCTTCCGATAAACTTATATTCTATAATTCAAATCAAAATATTCCATGTATTTAACAATATCAGAAAAATTGCAAAGAAGAAAAGCATGAATGCATGCCTTGATGATGACAACGTGGTCTGGGTGTTCCCCTGGTTTGTGAAGGATGGTGTTGCTAGAAACCATGTCATCCATGACATTGCTTTGAAATATCCTTTGAACAGGAAGTATGTGGAGCCCACAGATTCATCCCGCCGTTATCGAGGTGAGAAGATCTAGATCTGTAGAAAGAACCGTAAATGCAATGGATAAATAAATTGAACTTTTAAGAGCTGGAATCTTTAAATCACAGACCTTAAGACCCGCACCGACTAAGAAATCCTGATCATCGACTTCGTTTTTGTCTTCCCACTCTTAAACTTGTCTCCTGCTAAGATATTATTCTTTGTAATTGCTAAATCAATCAAACTTAATCATAATTCAAAGATTTGAAAGGTAGTTAAAAATCCAAATTTATGTTTCGTGGTGAGACATGCACATCTGGAAAGCCAAGAGGCTCTGTGAATGCATGCATTTGCATGGTTTTACAAATTGAGCACCTTATTGTACCTACAAAATGTCTAAAACAGCAAAAATACAACACAACAAACTTCTTCCTGTATTTGATCTACTGACCTGGAACAAATGTGTTTTGGGGACTGTCGTTTATGAAGGGAACGTTTTCTTGAACCCGGGCCAAGCTGTAGAGAGTGGATGGCTAGATTTTAGACTTGTTTCTCTCTTGAGAAGCAAGCATGTTTCCTTTGTATCATTCAACCCCATAATAATTTCCTTGTAACACTAGGTATTAGCAGTACACAGTACTGCTACCTTGTTGACCTTTGTTTTCGATTTGAAAGATTTGAAACATCTGCATCGGTGACAGATTTTAAGAAATTTGAACGAACATGCATCAAAATCAACAAAAGAAAAATATAAGATAAAATTCGTCAAATTCTTGCATTATAAAGAGTCGTTACCTAATATCTTGGATAATCTTTTGCACTTGCTCCTTCTTGAAACCCTTGAGAAGATTATTTGCCCTCTCACCTTGGTTTTCCGCTATGAAATCTAGGAAGAGAAAAAATGTATGTAGTGCCGTAGCTGCTTCTGAAGGTCAATATCAAGAACATTATCCTGGGCCATGGCATCTGCCAAATACATGTTGTATATGTCCTATCTGCCGAAAACAATGTCATTAGGCTCTTCCTGCATAATCACAAGCCAATGATAATTTAGGGAAAAATAAGGGCTAAGAGATCTGAAATCGTTTGAGCCAGGTATCATAAAACAAATCTAAATTAGTTCACATGATAGAAATCAAGATAAAAATGAATTCAACACCGCACAACACCATTGGAAGAAGGCTCCTGAAAAAAGCATGAATCTCTTCACCTTTGAAGGGTCTGATTCTATAGGTAGAAGCCTGGGTGAGGGAACTGAAGTAATTAGCCTGTCGTACTTTCTTCTGCTGAACAACACGAACACTAATATTTTTTCCACATCTCGTTTTCTGAATAAATTTGACAAATGACATTTGCATGTAACTAACATGAAAATGGCCTAACGGTGATAGACTCGATAAGCTAACATCTAGTTTTCTGAATAAACTGGACAAATGGCATTATGAAAATGGTGACCTAACGGGTGTTAGAATAACCTTTCTCTCTTTTCATATTTCTTTCATTTTCACGTATATTTTAACTTTTAAGTTTCACTTCAAACAAACAATTTGTTTAATATGATAGAAATGCAGTTTTATTTTTATTATTACTTTTATAAATAATATGGTACCCGGTATTAAATGAATTGCGGGTTCTGAACTAAAGTTTCTTACTAAACAACTGAGCGGCTCGTGCCTTCCATATCTTCTTTTGATGTTTTGTCTAGATGTGCTTTAATTGCGAGCATTGTTTTGATATTTTTTTATTATAGCTACAAGTTTTATAAAATCATAAAAATCATATTTTTTAATTTCAGGTGTTCCTTGATTTCGAACGGATTAATATTGATTTAATATTTGAAGTAATAGTATATTGTTTTCGATGTTAGTGACTGCCTTTCTATTCACCCACCCATAGAAAATAATGTTGTTCCCTCTTCATGCCCGTACCATTCTCACGGCACTATGGGTCATCTTCATGGCGATATCATTCGAAGTTGCTATACGCAAAAGCCGATGTTTCCCCACCGGATCATTAGAGGGAGCTGCCAATTTCCTGTTACATGTGAAAATACTAAAACCAAGTTCGGTTTGTGCTAAATCTATGGATTACTGTAAATTGAGTAGTCCCACGTGAAAATACTAAAACCAAGTTTCGTTCCTGCTAAATCTATGGATTACTGTAAATTGAGTAGTCAAAGATCTGTTCCGGGAAGACTGCAGCTAACAGTTTGAGAGAGATGACATGCTGACTAGTAATTCTGAAGTGTTATAGTTATATACCAATGCACACATCAAAGGCCCAAAGTACAAATAAGACATTATGTTTGTATATCTTGCAATTCATGTTTATGCAAAAAGCTATTTGATGATGGCAAGCATTTGTAAAAATTAAATCAGAATTACAGTCCAACAGATTCTAAAAACAATAATTTATCAATGGTTTGAAGCTAAGGTTTTGCTTTGTATTGGGAATTTTAAACAACCTCCAATATTTTAAAGACATTTTATTGAAGAATAAATAATGATTTACATAGTAAATGCAGTCGTTTAAAGGAAAGGAACATTTTTTTAGAAAGTACAGAAGCAAATTATAAGAAATTGCTAGATATTATAGACACAAATATTAAAACCATCCTCTCAAGATATAGGATGTACACTAGTCCAATTGTTGGTAAGGATCATGACACCTTGAAATGTGTCTGTATTGATATGCGGTTGGTAGTTCAAAGGGAATGACCGTAAGATAGGATTGCATAGAAACACTTTTCTACCGTATGTTTACTATTACTATTACTTTTTAGAGCAAGACAATCTCAACGGAAGATGATGAGTCGAAAATAATGCAAGAGCTACTTTATGGTAAATGTAACTACTTTATAGTAAATGCTTGTTTCTTTTTGTGCTTATACATATTTTAATCTTTGATTTTCTTGCAAAAGAGTAAATTTTAATGCTAATGGATTCCCAATATTGAGTCCTTAGCATTCAAGTAACAAAAGATCATGTAAAAAAGCATAACTTCCATGTTAATATCAGTAATTTCATAAGCTACAAGATATTAGTAAAACAATTACAAAGGTCTTAAAGCTATTTATTTAATTTGATGTAAGACTGGAAAATTTCAGGAGGCTTTCACTTAATGCTTAACATTGAAATGGTTAAAGTGGCACGTGGTTTTATAGCTTTAATATGGTCCTTTACAATCATTTTTTTTTCAGAATCTCTAACAAAGAAATTTAGTCATTGCTCAATAGCTTCATAACTTAGGGCAGGGACTTGTTGCTTAGCAACCTCCCTTGTTCAAACAACTATACAATGAGAATTTGTATTTTTGTCTAGAATAAACTATTGCGATGGATGATTAATTTTATGCGTAAGGATATTACTTGAATATCTTGGGGTGCCTTATGCCTTCTTCAATATAGGTTGTAGCATATTATAACATCGTCGTTTGCATGGCAAGAACCCCATGTTGTTCCTTCCATTTTGAAATTCTCTCTCATGCTCAGCTTTGTTATTTCTTTTTTTACTGTTACTGTTGCTCTTTCCCTGTTTCTCTTTATGTTGCTTTGGATCATATAGCATTAATTTTTCAAATTCTATTTCATCTTGAAGTTTTTTAATGACAAAAATAAAGTATTCATTGTGAAAAAATATTGTGTAGCCAAGTAAGCATCAAGAGAGATGATGATTTTTTTTATATATAAGAGGAAGCTGAAAGATTTGATGACTATTTTATAAAAAATTAAAAACCATGGAGGATTGAAATAATGATGTGAAAAGGAGTCAAAAGATCCTTCAAATATGAGTCAATAAACAAGTTTTAATTTCTTTCCTTTTACCCATGCAAGAAAAGATTCCCAAATAATGTAAATGCATCTCGACATACTATTTATCTCAATCAATCATATCTCCTTGTAGAACACGATGCACTTTAGAAACTATGGTATGAGTTGCTACTTGAACTTCTTAATGAAGTCGTCGACCTTGGCACTCACTTCTTCAGCATCTTGATGGTGTCTATCGACTTGCACATTCACCACCGTCACTTTATTTTCACTATCAAATTTTTAGTTTCCAAAAGTGTTAATTGATTTATTGTTTCTCAGACTCATCTAAAGTGATGTGCAACATTTTGTCATATGGATGTTAATTTTGCTGGTATTTTACATCGTATTTTAGAAGGATTTAGCCCAAAATGGCAGTTTTGGTGCCAAATTTATCAGCATGATCATAACTTGGACAACTGTAGTATGAAGAATAATTGTTCTTCATCATCATTATCTTGATGAGCTTAGAATACATGTACAGAGTGATCGTGTAATGCCCCTTTTTAGCCTTATTTCTAGAACTATCATTTCCTATTTGTATGTGCTTATTATTGTGGAACTTCGTTAGTTTGAAGACACTCTGTACATATGGATTTATTATTTTGTGGCGTGTTTTGATTAAGTCTCTAGCATGAAAATTTAATAGATAATGGTACGTAGATACCGATTTAAAGTTATGTTTCAAGTAAATAATTATGATTCAAAATGCATGGTACAAATGGTTATATTATTGTTTGTATTAACAAGATATGCATGCATATGTCAATGATTCCACACCATTTGTTATGAAACTAACCAATAGGTTTAGAAGAGCTAAGGGGCAGTTGAGCCCTACAAAATGGAAGTACATCGACAATATGAATTCCAAGAGATATATGGTATGAGAATGAATTGTTATTATCATGATGTGTTGGCTGGTGTGAGGTTTCAGGAAAATCAACTTCCCAAATTCGTTATTTGATGAAAAAACTGAGTAAAATAGTCTCAACACAGTCACTATGTCGATGTATACATAGTGACTTGCTTCATTATGGGGTTGGAGGCATTACCCACTATTTATCCATGAAACTTGGAGTCATACGAGGGTTGTGCTACGACTCACTCTCCAAGGTGTGCACTGATGATAGTGGGTTTCTGCTAAGGAATCTTGGTCGATGTAGTCTACACTTCCACTTCTAGGTTCTAACTAAAGTTATGTCATGCAGTTGAGACTCTAGGGAAGTCTCACAGAGGAAGGACGAGATGTGGAAGTTACTTGTGAATTTCATAAAATGAAGTAGGTAGATAGTAATTTCATGGATGTTTTAGAAGGGAAACTGATTAAATGTTTGCCAAAGCCATTTGCTTGATACTTGTGTCGTGTTTCAATATATTATGTTTGTGTCATATCTTATTATGATTTGAGTTAGTGAATAGACACTACAAATTTGTCTTAAAGTGTGCATTGACAAATATAACTTGTGTAATTATGTGTGATGTGTTGTTGAGTGCTACTGGTATACCTACACGAGATATGAAAGCATTAGCTATGCTTGCATAGATCATCTACATATGTTGTATGAATTATCTAATACATCAAAACATGGCTTGGAAACATAAGGTTGTGAATGGTTACATTATAAATAATATTTCCTATCTCAGTTATGAAATGAAAGGTTAATTAATCATGATTGGGGTTAATTATTAATTATGGTCAATAAAAGTGAAATACTATTAAGAATGAATAATAATAATAATAATAATATTGTTGTTAACTTAGTTGTTAATTGAAGTGCTTGGTTATTGAATGCTTTAAATAAGTATTATTGATCTTAATTAGTTCAAGATATTGGTTTATCAATGATAATGGTGTAATGATGTTAAATAGATTATTATTAACTATGTATTAAGAATGTTAATTTGTATTAATAATGTTCATTAGTGTTAATGAGATTATTATTAACTTGATCAATGCATATTAATTAAATCTTAATTGCATTTAAGGTTGATTATCGATATAGGGTGAGATAAATTAAACGACATTAGTGATTGGAAGAGATTGTGTTCATCAATAACTAGTTATTAACTACATATTAATTGCAATTGATTATTCAATGTTAAAACTTATTAATTATATAAATAATAATTTATCATATCACAGTTATTGTTAAAATGTAATTTTATGGTAAGAAGTACTTCTTGGGGTAAAATATTTGAATTTGTATTTATTTAATAATAATTATGACTGAATTGATATTATAATAACGCCATGGAACCTCATCCATTAAAGGTAATTAATTTTTACATGTGATTGTATAACCAAGATATTAAACTAGTAATAATTATTGGTTAATTAAAAAACCAAGGGACTAATAAATGATATTTCATGGTTATTTGAATGGATGACATAGTAGATGTTGAGTATGGCTTCCGGTGATTTCAAATGAGTCCATTAATAAAGAGTCTATGCATTCATTTTAAAGTAAAATTATTAAATAATATTATATTCTAAAGTCCAATTAGGAACGAGTAAAAATATTATAGTTAACAAAATTAACTATTAAGTCCATATAAGTCAATTAAAGATTATTTTCAAGAACATAATGAATTCTTGATTTAAGTGAAGTTTAAACCAACTTCTCTTTCCTAAAATATTTTCTATAAAGACCCAAGCCAAGAGAAGGCTTGGGGTATTTGATCATTATTCCTGAATTTTTTTTCGAGAACTTCTTGTCAAAAACAAACATTCGTATCCAGATCATGATAGTCCAATTAGCAGCAACCAACTTTTAGGAGTTCTAAATCGCTTGCATGTTGGATCCACCTTGGGAGCAACGTGGTAGTTCCAAAGTTATCCAATTATCAGTTCTAATGTCAGAAATAGCTAGGATTTTATTAATTTTGTGTGATTAAGTGTGCAGGGCTCTTTTAGCCATTAAGAAAGCTGCATAGTTCCAGGTAAGATGTTTCTACATTTCCAAGTTATTTTAATTATTTTTAGAGGTTGTAATTATAGCTATTATGCTTTGGATTAAGACATTATTTTATTCTCCAGTTTGAATACATGCTTCAAGTTTGTGTTATTAGATTAATTAGAATCTTAGTCTTTGATTCTTAAAAAGATTCTAGGGTTCAATTCCTATTAGAGTTGTATTAAACTAGTTTCAAGAGTTTATGTTATGTGTTAATTTTTAGTCTAGATTTAATTCCTAGTGTTTCTAAATGAATTTAATAACCATATTTCTGTCAAACATACTAAAACTAACCCTACATCACGACAGACATCTCATTTAAAATCAGAGTAAGAACCAGATAAAACTCTTAAAAATAAATTACAGGAAAATTTTAAAGGTCTACGGCCTTATTAAAATAAACCAAATATTAAAAATAATTACAAATATAAATAAAGGATCAAATCCCTTAAAATAACTAACATGCATAAACTATAACACAAACGCAAGCATATTACATTTTCCAGCAATGAAGAGTATTAGTGCATATACCTTATCTACATATAATAGTAACAATTAGTTTACCAAACTAAAATAACATAATAAAAAAACTAAATCACCAATAGAATACCCATAATTTCTCATACAAAGGACGAGAGCCTATCAATGACTTGAGAGGAATATTGTTTCTTTTATTCAATACAAAATTTATACATAGTGATGAACTTAAAAATTATAAAATTTCCCAACATCGAATCTTGTTAAAGGATTGGTCGACTACCACTACGCTTCTTCCAAACTATCTACACAAACAGTAAAATAAAGTATACTACAAACATAAACATAAATCCAATATCACATTCCTAGATCAAATCTCAGATGCTCGAGCTAAGGGCATTAACAAATATTAAATGAATAAACAACATAAAACCATAACTCATCCATCTAAACCCTATATTGAATCTCCTAAGATACAGATCATAAACTTTAGATAATACTAAATAAATATTATTAATAAAACAGTAAATAAACTATCACGGCCCAAGGTTGAATTCCATAAGCTTTGGCTTATCAATGTTAACAAATACTAATATTAAGAACGCGTAAAAATATCAACGAATAATAAACATCAAACCACCAGCCAACGATCGAAACAGAAGATTGAATTGCATGAATCCCTGACTCGAAGCGATAAGAAGTTATACAATTAGCAATCATAAAACAATACTCCCATATGTCTATCCACATAGTATTTAAAATATAAACGCAACAATCACACAGATTGTGCTATATAGGAAAGGCTTGGGCTACGCCATTACAACTGCCTATCAAACAACCAAAGAATTATATGAATCACATAAACAGAGCTAGGGTTTCCATCGACAACCTACATAATGCTTTTCATTAAAACACTACAACTAATTTTCATAAACCATAGACAGGAATCTCCACAACGAAAATCAAATCAACCAAATCTAGGTATTTTTCCCTTGCTCTTTTTAACTGAGGTAAAATTCCAAAATCGAAACCATATAATAAATTGATAGAGTAAATATCGCTTTCAAAGACTGAATCATTTCCATAAACCACAGTAAGGTTTAACACCCGAACTACATTCCACATTCAACAACAAATATCAAACTTGTGGTATCGCAGTGCCATTGCAAAGCAATGACACTGATAAAATTATAATTCCATCCATTATAAACTAAAAACGTAGTGCTCATGGAAAAAAAACATAAAGCCGAATAAATTAAACCAAATTCCATCACATTCATCCAACACAGAGTTAATGCTTTACATAGTCATGTGTGTATACAAAGTGCTCAAATGGGCATGATAACCACTAACCCAAACCTATAGACTAGAAACTAATGCATAACCATTGTTTCTCCCAAAACCTTGGGAAAATCCCAATAGGGAGTCTGGATAGAATCCTCACATAGAGAAACACTGCAACCACAAAATGACCAAGCAATTGGGTAAAGTCTCTTTACACATGCACTTACCCGGAATTGTGCAGTTGTCCAAATCTCTGCCAACATCACTGAGTGTCACCACACTTGTCCCCAAAACTACAAAATCGAAAGAAATGCCAGTAGAAGTATGCAATGCGTTATCAAACACAACAAGAATGTAAACAGAATAAACTATAATGGAAACTTTACATACCTGTTGAATTTTTTGTGCCATCATTGAATTCCCAACACAGTCTGCGCAGCTCCAACGTTGGAGCATACCCCCCATCACCACCAAAACAAGAAACATGCAAATGATCTGCGAGAAACCATAGCAGAAGAGTTATGGCTTGGGCCATCGTGGAGGAGACATGCTGCCCTTCACGTGGGCTCATTAAAATGGCCAACTTTCCTCCACTATGTTTCAAATCAAAAACCGCTTCTTTATAGTACGGAACTTCATGTATTTTTCCACTTTAAATATAAACCCTCTACAGTATAGTTTAAAATCATACATCTACAATTGAGGCTTAAACCCTCTACCCAATAGTTTGAGCTCATGTCTTGGCATAGGGTATTATTACGTTAACAAAGCCCTTAGCATTTAGGACTAGCAAGATGTAGGTAGTAGGTTTTTTATTTTTCTTTGTCATGTTTTTATAGCGTAGGTTTATCAACGAGTCACATGTACTATGAATAGACACATCATGCGTTAGTTCGCAAGAAATAAGTAATCCCAGTATTGTAGGATTACCTAACCTTTCTGAGGGATTCATTAGGGCATAATCTCGCCACTCCTCCCCTTTACATACAGAGATAAGTCAACCTCATCGTTTAACAAAATAAGAACTAAATAATGTAACATGAAATCAAACATGAACAAAATAATATCAGAAGCATCAGTAAACCAAATAACATGTACATGACTACAAGTACATCAGAATATACAATAATGACATTTTAACATCATCGTCTCATAGGAAACATATAAAAAGGAAAACAAAATTAGAACTTAGGGAAAGTTCTTATCAAGTTATAATTCTGCAGTTAAGAAAAGATGTCCCTTAAGGTTTTAGTAGTATTATTATCCCTACGAATTTTATTTATTTATTTATGGATTTTAGGGACATTACAACTAGAGTTGAATGGACCAAAAGAGGCTAAGTGGAAACCTTCAGAAAGGTAGGCATGAATATTAGATAGAGAAGAAATATGGGTGATAACAAAATTGTAAAAGGTGTGTGAAAAATAATAGTTTTTTGAAGTGAAGGAGACAATTTTGAAGGATCGAGATTAGTTTTCAAAAGCTTTGAATTTTTAGAAACATAGTAGCATAATTCGAGTATGAATATATATATGAATATGATTCGATATGGAAAAAATAAGTAACAAAACAAAAGAAGTATAGATAAAATATGGATATAGACTTCTTGTAATATCCCGAATTTTGGACCTAACACTTATAGAAATGTTCCTATTGATTATGATGATTATCTTGATGTTTTATTTTTATATTGGGTCAAATTCCCAACTGCATATAAAAATGATGTTTTGTTTTATATATATTGGGTGTAAGCCAGTTATTGATGAAATATGTATATGCTTGTTTGTGTTGGGTGTGGACCCTGAAGCACATGATTGATGAGATATTTTTTGTTGAGCAAGGAGCTCTGGTGCACGTGAGTGATTAATGATTTATGTTGAGCAAGAATCTCTGGAACACATGAAAAGATAATTGGATGTGTTGAACATAATCCCTGGAGCCTTTCATGTTGGTCTTGAGCATAAGCTCTGGAGCATCAAATCCTTGGCCATTGTATCCTTAGGTGTATCGTACAAGTACATCCTAGCATTAGTGTTAAGCAGAGATCTCTAGAATTGTACTGAATTGTGACACCCTATTAAAGAATTGAGTATGGGATTTGGTAAGTGCTAGCGGTTATGAAAAAGAACTTAATAACTTTTGAGTGAAAATGACTCAAAAAAAATATTGCTCTCATCATACTTATTTATAAGTGATTAAATGAAATTTTGAATTTCGGTATTCTCATCAAAGTACTAAAGAGCTACCAAGTTATACAAGGGAATCCAACATGCAAGGATGTTTAGAGTTTCCTAGCCTAGTAGAATTAAACCATCTTCCTACTTGACCTTAATGAAGACATGTCATTATGTCTAGGGATCATGGTATATGATGCCCAAAGACAAATGTTAACAAAGTGTTATATTATTATGTACTTTATACATGGTATGTATAAAGAATTAAATATGATTAATAATAATAATAACTGAAAGAAAGAAGAGAAGCTCCATCAATTACTATTTATTATTAAAGATTAATAAATAGTATAATGTCTATGAAAGCCCAACTAGGAACTAGTAGAAAGTTTTTCAGCTAAAATATTAATAATTACCCAAATTAATTGAAAAGTATTAAATCAAGAAATTTTTTTTTATTGATTTAACTGTCCCTTTGATTGAAACGTCAGTCTATAAAGATTCAAGCCAAGGAAAGGCTTGGGGTTCTTATATATTATCAAAGGAGTCATTTTTCTGTCTGTTTGCTCTCAAGTAAATTCTTGAAAAACATTTTCTTGGAAGAAAAAGGAGAACTGATACAAACCTAATACACCAATTAGGAAACCATACCTTAGGAGCTCTAAGCTACTTGCATGTTGGAGTCCCGCTCAGGGGGATCTGGATTAAAACCAGGAATGGTTCTGGGTCATGGTTGAGAGGAACGTGGTAGTTCCCAAGTGATTTTCTCATCAAATCAGAGGTTAGACTTGTCTTAAGTTGTTAACATTGGTTATTTGAGTGTGCACGTTCAACTATTAACAGAGCTTCAAGTTACAAGTATGTAGCCCTAGATTTTCTATTCAATTTTTCTATATTAAATAATGGACATGCTATGTAAATGATTATAATGCATTTCTTAACCCTATGTGACTGATATGCAAGTTAAATCATGCTAGGATCTGTATTTTAAATATCAACCCAAGGCTCTAAATTGTTTTCCTATATCAGATTTACCTAGGGTTTATTCATCAGTTTATGTCTGTAGGTTTTATTCATTAATAAATATTTATCAAGGGTTCTACACCCTTATTTTAATTCTTGTACTTATTTATTGGATCAAGCATAAACTAGGTTTTCTTCCTAAAATTTTATAATCATTCTATAGGTTTTATTTATTCTCTTGACATATTTCATTTGACAGCAGAGGCTTGTTTTTAGTTTTAATTAAAAACTAGTTTATAAGTAAGAGATTAAATATATATAAGTATATATATACAAACAATTATATAAATAGTTTATAGGATCAAGCTACTAAATACACTAGGTACAATCTAGAGAACAAATTTAATTTTCTACATTAAATCAATGTTAAAATTAAACAATTAAAGATCTTCTGAGGTCTTCCTCATTTAATGTAAACTAACATTAAAACATTTCCTTTTAAATAAACATCATCATAATTAAATGAACAAAGGAGGAATCATGAACATCCATGTTGTCCAATATCGAAACTCTGTTCACATATATAAAACCCTCAGTTCAAATCTCTTAATCAAGTATCGCATTCATTTGCTTAATTGATTGTTATAATCCACAGTCCTAATATGACATTCATCCATTTCATAATCATAAACAATTCAAAAGTCCCATCTAACTCTATGAACAATCATCCCATAACATTAACCAAGTAAAATATGGTAACCCTTAATTTTACATAGAGGTCACAATATTGACCCCTGTGGGTTATAAATACAAATCGCAGGCGTAAATAAAATCCACATTACAAAACACATACACAGTAAGTCAAAATACAACCCCATGCCATCGTTTTTGTATGACTATTAATAGCCTTAGAGTTTTGTAATAAATAGTAATCGTTCTTTCATTAAAAACCCTCATCATAATATCTAACCGTCCATAGTTTTTACATAGGCAATGAGCAGGATTCAAATCCTGTAGTTCGTTTTATATTTACCACAAGTCACACTATACTAATGTATGCGGGAGATATTATAAACCAGCATAGCTCCAAATCCTAGGCTCTATCAAGCGCCAAGAGGGATCAAATCTTTGGAAGTGCAAACTTCTTCATAAGTATTGCACTCAACTATCAGCTTTAGTGTGATTCAGACCAAAAGATACATCTTAGGTCGACATATAATATTTTATATTATTTTTTATTTTTTTAGGAAAAAACATTATAACATCTCCCCCGTACATGGTTTTAAAACCATGTGCAAGGCCTTCCTAAAACCATGGGTTGCTTAGGAGGCCTTACACATGGTATTAAAACCATTTGGAACAACCTCCTAAACCATGTACAATAAAACCATGGGTTGTTTAGGAGGCCTTGCACATGGGTTTAAAACCATTTGCAAGGCCCTCCTAAACCATGTACAATAAAACCATGGGTTTTTTAGGAGGCCTTGCACATGGTTTTAAAACCATGTGCATGACCAACATTTTTTTTGTCGATAATTAAATTTTTTATTTTTTATTATTTTGTTAATTATGAACATTACAACATCTTCCCCATATTGTGTTTTTTTTTAACCGACATTTTTTTTGGACGATAGTTATTATTATTATTTGTATTGTTTTGTTAGGTAGGAACATTACAATATCTACCCCATGTTAGGTTGTTTTTGTGGCCAACATTTATTTTGGAGGATGATTAAAAGATTTATTTTTTATGGCCGAAATTTACAAGAGGAATGTTACATAAAATTACAAACGTTACAAACGTTACATGTAACATTGCAAGATCTCCCCCATACTGGGCTATAGAGTGCCTCTCGGCGCAACAACCACAAAGCTTCTAATAAAAACATCAAAATGGTATTTATCACACATACTCTTCATTACAGCGAGGTCGCAAGACCTTAGCACCGACACCTAAGCTTTAACATGGCCTTAGCCAAAATTTACTAATTACACAGACCATTAAGAATGAAACCTACAATAGCAATAGCAGTCATGGTTATTTCCCCATGGATTCCCACATGTTCCACATACATAATAACAAAATGAATTAGTAAGAAATGTAACCATTCAAGCTGGCGCAGCAACCCTGGGAAGTGCCAAAGCAATACATGGAATTACCGATGCGTTGCCCAGTAATCATAGCTAAGCATTAAACAATCCCAAATTATACATGGTCCATTCGATTAGGAGAATGTCTCTTACAAATCCTAGATCTATTTAAATACAATGCTTTAATAAAAACACAAAAGGAAATCTTATGCACAACATATCAAAATTAACCATTAACATCATATAAAAACGATACCTATATCTATTTACAACAGATTTTGCCAAAAGTCTTTTTACATAGTCACCATTAAAGGCCGAGAACGAGGTTTACACAGGCGTACCAATGGACTATGGCACCATTGCAAGCAATGGTGCAACCCATGGCTATACAACCCAAAAACAAAAAATTACAATTTACATAACTAAAATGAATTACACAGAGCCAATGAGAACGCTAGTTATAATCCACAGAAATGAAAATTCCAAGCTAATACATTAAAAACCCAAGTCTATTACACAGGCCCAAAGGTGATTTGAGTTTCCATAGTAAAACCCATTTAGCTATGATAACCCAGTTCTACCACAAGCCTAGAAGTTACAAGATTTGCTTGTATATAGCAGGATTACCGTGGCCACATTTGAAACACATTGCAACATATGATGAAGTATGGAGCCACCCTACCTTTGTTACGCTTCCAGCGATAACCACAACCAAACACGACAAGGTTGAGAAGTATAACTACGAAGGAGCCATGAAACCAAACAAAAATTGCAGTCATGAAACTAGATGGAGCTTACCTTCATCACCAGGGTGTAGTATCCTATGCAGCACAAATCTGGGACCCCAATTCTCCACAAACCCAAATGAAATGACCAAACTGAATCGTTACCCAAGCCCTAAGCTTGGGCTTCCACGAGTGACCTAGGTGCATTAATGGCACCAACTAGTAACTATTATCGAAATGAAAAACCTAAAATTCCTTTGTTAAGCTTCGTTGCATTATCATGGACTTCTTTTACCATGCAAAAGCTTAAACCCATTTAACATATGGTGCAACCATATGTTATATTTTCACCACCCTACATTAGCACAGTTCTTATATTAATTCAATGTTTGTTAAAACATAGTTCTTACATGGTATGCACTAGTCCATAGTCTAGTCATAAGGTTTAGGTAATTTAAATAACATGTAAACCCTCTATTTAAAGTTTAGTACTTGTCTCCTCTTTGTCACAAGTATCAAGCATAAGAACCATGGTATATGAAGTATGCCATAGTAATAGATTTCCCTATTTGAAAATATGAGTCTGATCAAAATCAAATATATAACTTGCAAACAAAATCAAAAGACATGTTAATATGTATCATTGAATAAACCAATGTATGATTACATAATGGACTAAATATACGATATAGGAAATTTTAACTATGTAAAGAAAATAATGAAGGAAGTGATTTCACCTTGCTATAATCTGAGCCTAGAATGAAGTATAATAACAAACAGTAGGTATGCTCTTAATCAATTTGTTTACTGCTTTTTAAATTCCTGTCGTTAAGTACAATATGCATGCAGGATAAAAGAGGTGCCTTAGTTCGAAGAACTAAGTAAGCCTGCAAGCCAAGTGAATACTTTACCTCTCAAACTATCATGGGATAACGAGTCACGCCACTCCGCCCACTTTGTTCCACAAACAAAGTTAGTTTAGGACTTTATAATTAATGAATGTGACTATGCAGAAAGGACGAAGCATTTAAATCTAGTGACGATACATAAGCGACAAAAAGTATAAACATAATACTAAGCAATAACAGCAGTACCATATCGTAAGTAAAATACATTAAAAATAAGGACCGAAAGTAAAAGACAGAACGTAAGGACAGCTTAGGAAAAAACAATGGTACATGAAGTGTACGGTATAGTTCCACAAGTGTATAATGTTCCGTCTAGGTAGTTTTTACTAGCCTATAAAAATTTATTTCTTATTTTCAAATTTTGGGGATTACAAGTGGTATCATAGCCTAGTTTCAATACTAGGAGACCTATGGGCACACCAAGCTATCACTGCAAAGAAATTAAAGTATAATATTAAATTTTGGTTTCTAACAGAAATTTTTCTTGTTATTAAATTTTTTGTTTACAGTTACAGGAATTTTTACAGCACTTTTTAGTTTATGAATACTGAGGAAGAAAACAGTCGACAAGGAAAGATGACCACCCCGACTCCAAAATAGGAGCTGGTGGTAGAGCTAAACTTTGATGTTTTGAAAAATTTGCACAGTCTTCAAGGTGAATTGAAAATTTTTAGAGAAGACATCTTGAACGAAAGGAAGGAGCAACAAGCTATAAATGAATCCTTACTGAGAAATATGATGGGAGGAAGCCTTCAAGGTAAACCTACTTATTCCACAACCAGTTCCAAAAGAGAACATTACCCAAAACAGGCCAGCATCCCAAGAGGAGAGGAGAAGAAGAACGCACCCTTGAAGCACGAAAAGGAGACCACCATAGTCCTTCTAGTGGTGACTCACTTTATCCACGGAGAAAGAAGCAAAGGATTGATGACAGTCTTCAGGGGGAGTTTCAAAAAATAAGAACCCCGGCCTATGAAGGTGAAGTAAACAATGGGGGAAAAGCTAAAGAATGGTT
Source organism: Pseudotsuga menziesii (assembly GCA_001517045.1). Taxonomy (NCBI): domain Eukaryota; kingdom Viridiplantae; phylum Streptophyta; class Pinopsida; order Pinales; family Pinaceae; genus Pseudotsuga; species Pseudotsuga menziesii. The sequence continues at coordinate 44,692 of LPNX010453689.1, forward strand.
GCTGGGCATGAGTAAGTATTTCCAGGTTCATAACTATTCAAGTGATATGAAGTCTAGGCTTTCCATCTATAATTTAAATGGTAAGGCAGTGAGATGGTGGAGGGATTTAAAACATACCAAGGATGAGTTGTGGGAAATACGTTGGGATACTTTCTGAAAACTTTTCCAAGAAAAATATATGTCAGAAAGGTTCTTTGACCAAAAAGTGAAAGAGTTTCATGAACTACGCATGAGATCCATGACTATGGATGTGTTTATTAATATATTTCTAGGTCTACTACATTATGTACCATACATCAAAGAAGAAAAGGTAAAGATCCAACAGTTCCTAGAATCTCTTCCTTACATTTTTTCAGATAGGATTGAATTTGACATGCCTAAGAATTTGGATACCACGTTGCACAAAGCTAGGATATGTTATGAGCATGGAAAACTCAGGAAGGAGAACCTAAAATAAAACTGAGACAATTCTAAGAACTCCTCTGATAACCACAAACCTGGGTCCAACCCACAACCATACAGAAAGAAAAATAACATATTTCAAGTGAACAAGTACTTTAATAGATCTAGTACAAAGCCTTATGTACCAGTTGGTAATGTTAACAAACCAGCAGCAAGTGGAGCCAATGCTACCCTACTACAGTTCAAGTGCTGGAAATGCAGCGGGCCTCATTACTCCCGAGATTGTAAGAACAATACTGGTGGGGTATTGCACAACTTACAAGAAGAAACAATTGTCGAGGACATAGCTGGAACACCCCGGATCTATGTAGCATTGGATGGCCGACATGCATATCATCAAGCTATGATGGTTGAGATAGAAGGTAAGATATTGAACACTTAAATTTCAATACTTATTGATCTCAGTGCTTTCCAGAGCTATGTTTCGCATAAGATTGTTGATGAATGCAAACTAGGTGAAGTAAAACATGGAAAACCTTAGCTGGTTTAGTTAGCCACATGTACAAAACTGAAGGTTTCATAAATTGTTAAAGAATGTGAGGTAAACCTAAATGGTTTTCTTGCAAAAGTGAACCTGAACATCCTACCCTTAGGATCGTACGATCTACTTATTGCCATGGACTAGGTGGAACAACACCATGTCATGCTTGATTGTTTGCATAAGTCTATCTTGTGTACTAATAGCCTAGGGAACCAAGTGAAGGTTCAGGGCATTCCAAAGAAAGTTTCTGTTAGAAAAATATCAACCTTACAAACAAAGCAATGTGTTAGGAAAGGTTGCAAGTTGTTTGCAATAAACATCCGAGACATAGAGTCTAATAGGGAACAACACATAGAATACTTCCCCGTTCTCAAAGAATTCAAGGATGTGTTTCCCAAGGAAATCCCTAGATTACCTTCGAAATGAGACCTAGAATTTTCCACCAAACGGACCCGAGGATCAGTTCCAACCTCCAAAGCCCCTTACTGCATGAGTGCACCTGATTTGGTCGAACTCAAATTGCAGTTGCGGGAGTTGATAGAGAAAAGGTATATCTGACCCAGTGTGTCCCCTTGGGGAGAACCAATATTGTTCGTAAAGAAGAAAGACGGCACGATACAGATGTGCATCGATTACTATGAGTTGAACAAAATGACCATCAAGAACTATTACCCACTCCCTAAGATCGATGATTTGTTCGATCAGGTAGGAGGAGCCAGAATCTTTTCAAAGATTGACCTACAATCCAAATACCATCAAGTATGGATTCACAATGAGGATATTCACAAAAACACCTTCCATACAAGGTATGGGCACTACAAGTTTGTATTGATGTCGTTCGGGTTGACCAATGCACCCATGAACTATATGTGTATGATGAACATCATATTTAGTAGGCATTTGGATAAGTTTGTATTAGTCTTTATAGACGACATACTGGTTTATTGAAAGAATAAAGAAGAACATGAAGAAGACCTTTGCATAGTACTACAATTGTTGAGAGAACACTAGCTTTACACTAAGTTTAGTAAATGCAATTTTTACAAACCGCAGATACAGTATCTAGGTCACATTATCTCTAAGACAGGGACAGATGTGGACCTAGAAAACATTAAAGCCATAAAGGATTGTCCTACCCCTACTAGTGTCACTGACATTAGGTCATTCTTGGGATTAGACAGATAATATTGAAATTTCATTGAGAACTTCTCGAGAATCGTTTTCCCCATGACTGCTTTTCAGAAGAAAGCAAGTAAGTTCTTATGGACCGCTAAGTGTGAAGAAATCTTTCAAAAGCTTAAGCAGCTTTTGATGACCGCACCAGTGTTACGAATGGCGGTTCTCGATGGGGATTTCATTGTTTGCATAGATGTAAGCAAGGAAGGACTTGGAGGAGTCCTCTTGTAGAATGATCACGCGATATGTTATGAGTTGCAGTAAGCTAAAAGACCATGAGCAAAATTACCCTACGCATGATCTTGAGTTAGCGGCCATCATCCATTCTTTTAGGATGTGGAGGCACTACCTCATGGGAAGGAAGTTCCTTCTGAAGACAGACAATGAGTTTGAAGTATTTATTTGATCAACCGGATCTGAATGCAAGACAAGCCAAATGGTTGGCTTTCCTCAACGAGCACCACTTCGAGCTAAAGCACATTAAGGGAAAAGAGAATAAGGTTGTCAATGCTTTAAGTCGATGAACTCATATGATTTATGAGGTGACCTTGAGTCAAATTGATGCAGATTTGCATGAGAGGATTAGAGAGGTCAACGGAGTTGACCCCTTCTATGTGGAAATCCTCAAGAAAGTCTAGGAGGACAGGTTGTTTCAACAACAAAATAGATACAAGGTAGACGAATTTGGACTTCTATGGTCCAAGGATCGCTTGTATGTTCTAGAAGGAAGGGACCTTCGGTCCAACACCCTCACAAAATTTCATAGGGAACCCTACTCGGGCACCCGGGATATCAAAAGATGATATACACTACCAAGAGACACTTTTTATGGCCTAAGTTAAAGACCGGCATTGCAATGTTTATTGTGAAATTTCAAGAATTCCAACTAGTCAAAGTTGAGCATCAACATCCTGTGGGATTGGTGCAGTCGTTACCCATTTCGGAATGGAAGTGGGAGGTCATTAGTATGAACTTTATCACCGATTTCCCGAAGAGTAAGAAGAAAAATGATTCTATTTTTGTGGTAATTGACAAGTTGTCAAAAGAAGCACACTTCATTCCTGTGAAGTTGACCTGTAAGGCCGTGAGCATTGCTAATATCTTCTTGAAAGAGATATTTAGATTGGATGGGATACCCAAGGAAATTATCTTGGATTGAGATGTTAAGTTTACAGGAAAATTTTGGAGATCTCTATTATCTGGATTGGAGACACGAATAAACTTTAGCACTGAATATCACTCACAAACAGATGGGTAGACAGAGAGAGTAAACCAAATTGTTGAGGAAATGCAATGAATGTATGTCATAAAAATCTCATGAAGTGGGAGGATTACCTGCAGCTCAAAGAGTTTGCGTATAACAATGGTTATCATACTTCCTCCAATATCAGTCCCTTTGAGGTACTCTATGGATGGAAGTGTATAACACCGGTTACTTGGGATAGCATGGTGGATCAACTTATGTTAGGGCCTGATTTGTTGATGGACTTCTAACAGTTGGTTACCAAGGTCCAGGTGAACCTTAAAGAAGCACAAGACCGCCAGAAAAGTTACACAAATCGAAAAAGAAAAGATAAGGACATCCAAATAGGCGATCACGTTTACTTGAAAGTAAAAGCCATGTGAAGCTCGTTGAGCTTGGGTAGGTGCAGTAAGTTAGCACCTAGATTTTGTGGACCTTTTGAAATATTGGCCAAGAAAGGGCCAGTGGCTTATGAACTAGCATTTTTGGCACATGTAAGAGTCCACAATGTTTTCCATGCATATTTGTTAAAGAAATATGTTTATGATACTAAACATTTTTTTGATTGGTCCCTATTATAGGTGGAACCTAAAGGGGATTTTGGTCCTAAGCCTACCCATATACTGGACAAAAGAGAAGTGCAGCTTCAGAAGCGCACTATGGTCCAATTGAAAGTGTAGTGGAAGCACTTTGAGACTGATGAGGCCACTTGGGAGAACGATGCCACCATGAGAAAGGCTTACCCCGCCTTGTTTCATGATATCATTATGAGTTCCTAGAATACTAGGGATGATGTTGTTCTAAGCGGGGAAGGATGTAATATCCCGAATTTTGGACATAACATTTATAGGCATGTACCTATTGATTATGTTGATTATTTTGATGATTTATTTTTATATTGGGTCGAAGAACCCACTGCATATAAACATGATGTTTTGTTTTATATATATTGGGAGTAAGCCAATTATTGATGAAATATGTATATGCTTATTTGTGTTGGGCATGGGCCCTGAAGCATATGATTGATGAGATATTTTGTGTTGACCGACAAGCTCTCGAGCTCTTGACTGATTAATGATTTTTGTTGAGTAAGAATATATGCAGCACATGAATACTTACCTTTGTGTTGGGAAAGAAGCTCTAAAACACATGAAAATATAATTGGATGTGTTGGGCATAATCTTTGGAGCCTTCGATGTTGGTGTTGAGCATAAGCTCTGGAGCATCAGATCCTTGGCCATTGTATCCCTCGGTGTATCATACAAGGAAATCCTAAATTTAGTATTGATCGGAGAGCTTTGGAATTGCACTGAATTGTAACACCATGTTAAAGCAATGAGTATGGGCTCTGGTAGGTGCTAGGGGTTACTAAAAAGAACTTAATAACTTTCGAGTGAAAACAACTCGAGAAAAATATTGCTCTCATCATACTTATTTATAAGTGATTAAATGAAATTTTGAATTTATTTATTCTCATCAAAGTACTGAACAGATACCATGTTATATGAGAGAATCCAACATACTTAATGAAGAAGTGCCATTAAGTCTAGGGATCATGGTATATGATGCGAAAAGACAAATGTTAACAAAGTGTTATATTATTATGTACTTTATACATGGTATGTATAAAGAATTAAATATGATTAATAATAATAATAACTGAAAGACAGAAGATAAGCTCCATCAATTATTATTTATTATTAAAGATTAATAAATAGTATAATGTCTATGAAAGTCCAACTAGGAACTGGTAGAAAGTTCCTAAGTTAAATATTAATAATTACCCAAAGTAATTGAAAGGGGTTAAATCAAGAAACCAAGGTTTCTTGATTTAATTGTCCCTTTGACTAAAAAGTCTGTCTATAAAGACTCAAGCCAAGGAAAGGCTTGGGGTTTTGATCTATAATTAGAGGAGTCATTTTTCTTCCTGTTTGCTCTCAAGTAAATTCTTGAAGAAACCTTTTCCTAAAAGAAAAAGGAGAACTGATCCAGACCTGATACACCAGTTAGGAAACCCTACCTTAGGATCTCTAAGATACTTTCTTGTTCGATTCCAGCTCGGGGGGTCTGGATTAAAAACAGGAACGGTTCTGGGTCATGGTTGGGAGGAACGTGGTAGTTTCCAAGTGATTTAGTTATCAAATCAGAGGTTAGATCTGTCTTAAATTGTTAATGCTAGTTATTTGAGTGTCCAGGTTCAACCATTTACAGAGCTTCAAGTTATAGGTATGCAACCCTAGATTTTCTATTCGAATTTTCTAGATTAAATACTGGACATGCTAGGTAAATGATTATAATGCATTTCTTGTCCCTATGTGACCGATATGCTAGTTAAATTCTTCTAGGATCTGTATTTTAAATATCAAACTGAGGCTGTAAGTTGTTTTTCTATATCAAATTGACCTAGAGTTTATTCATCAGTTTACTTCTGTAGGTTTTATTCATTAATAAATGTTTATCAAGGGTTCTACACTATATTTTTAATTCCTGTACTGATTTATTGGATCAACCATAAACTAGGTTTTGTTCACATAAATTTTATAATCGTTCTCTAGGTTTTATTTATTCTGCTGACATATTTCATTTGCCAGCAGACGATTGTTTTTAGTTTTAATTAAAAACTAGTTCATAAGTAAGAGATTAAATATATATAAGTATATATATATATGAATAATTATATAAATATTTTATAGGCTAAAACTACTAAATACACTAGGTATAATCTAAAGAACAAATTAAATGTTCTACACTAAATCAAAGTTAAAATTAAGCCATTAAAGACCTTCTGAGGTCTCCCTCATTTAATGCAAACTAACATTAAAACATTTCCTTTTAAATAAAAATCATCATAATTAAATGAACAGAGGAGGAATTGTGAACATCCATGTGGTCTAATATCGAAAATATGTTCACATATATAAACCCCACAGTTCAAATCTCTTAATCAAGTATCGCATTCATTTGCTTAACTCATTTTTATAATCCACAATCCTAATATGAAAATCATCCTAAAACTAGTTCATAAGTAAGATATTAAATATATATAAGTATATATATATGAACAATTATATAAATATTTTATAGGCTAAAACTACTAAATACAGTAGGTATAATCTAAAGAACAAATTAAATGTTATACATTAAATCAAAGTTAAAATTAAGCCATTAAAGACCTTCCGAGGTCTCCCTCATTTAATGCAAACTAACATTAAAAGATTTCCTTTTAAATAAAAATCATCATAATTAAATGAACAGAGGAGGAATTGTGAACATCCATGTGGTCCAATATCGAAAATATGTTCACATATATAAACCCCACAGTTCAAATCTCTTAATCAAGTATCGCATTCATTTGATTAACTCATTTTTATAATCCACAATCCTAATATGAAAATCATCCATTTCATAATAATAAACCATTCAAAATTCCCATCTAGCTCTATGAACAGCCATCCCATAACATTAACCAAGTAAAAAATGGAAACCCTTAATTTTACACAAAGGTCAGGATATTGACCCCTGTGGGTTATAAATACAAATCACAGGTGTAAATAAAATCCATATTATAAAACACATACACATTAAGTCAAAATAGAACCCCATGCCATCGTTTTTTTATTACTATTAATAGCCTTACAATTTTGTAATAAATAGTAATCGTTCTTTCATTAAAAACCCTCGTCATAATATCTAACTATTCATAGTTTTTACATAGGCTATCACCAGGATTCAAATCCTGTAGTTTGTTTTATATTTACCATAGGTCACGCTATACTAACATATGCGGGTGATATTATAAACAAGCACAAAGCTTCTGATAAAAACATCAAATTGCTATTTATCACACATACTCTTCACTACATCGAGGTCGCAAGATTTAAGCACCACCACCTAAGCTTTAACACGACCTCGACCAAAATTTACTAATTACACAGACCATTAAGAATGAAACCTACAATAATGACAGCAGTCATGGGTCTTTCCACATGGCTTCCCACATGTTCCACATACATAATGACAAAACGAATCAGTAAGAAATGTAACCACTCAAGCTCACACAGCAACCCTAGGAATTGCCAAAGCCATACATGGCATTTCCCATGCGCTGTCGAGTAATCATAGCTAAGCATTAAATAATCCCAAATTATACACAGAGCATCTGATTAGGTGAATGCCTCTTACAAACCCCAGCTCTATTTAAATACAATGCTTTAATAAAAACGTAGAAGGAAATCATATGCACAACATATCAAAATTAACCATTACCATCATATAAAAACGATACCTATATCTATTTACAACAGCTTTCACTAAAATTATTTTTACACAGTCGCCATTAAATGATGAGAACGAGGTTTACACAGGCGTGGCAATGGGCTATGGCACCATTCCAGGCAATGGTGTAGCCCATGGCTATAAAGCCCAAAAACAAAAAATAACGATTTATATAACTAAAATGAATTACATAGAGCCAATGATAATGCTAGTTTTACTTCATTGCTAGAACGAAAATTCCAAGCTAATACATCAAAAAACGAAGTTTATTACATAGGCCTGAAGGCGATTTGAGTTTCCATAGTAAAACACCTTTAGAAATGATAACCTAGTTCTACCCCAAGCCAAGAAGTGACAAGATTCGCTTGTATATCGCATGCTTGTCGTGGCTACATTTGCAACACATTGGAACCTACAACGAAGTATGGAGCCACCCCACCTTCATTACCATGCCACTTGTAACCACAACCAAACATGACATGGTTGAGAAGTATAACTATGAAGGAGCCACGAAACCAAACATAAATTGCAGTCATGAAACCAGATGGAGCTTACCTTCATCACCAGGACATAGTCTCCTTTGCAGCACAGATTCGGAACCCCAATTCTCCATAGACCAAAATGAAATGACTAAACTGAATCATGAGCCAAGCCCTAAGCTTGGGCTGCCACGAAAACTGAGGTGTAATAATGGCACCAGCTGGTAACCACTATCGAAATGCCAAAACCACTCTTCCTTAGTTAAGATTCATTGCATTATCATGGACTTCTTTTACCACGCAAAATCTTAAACCCATTTAATATATGGTGCAACCATATGTTATATTTTCACCTCCCTACATTAGCACAATTTTTATATTAATACAATGTTTGTTAAAACATAGTTCTTACATGGTATGCGCTAGTCCATAGTCCAGTAATAAGGTTTAGGTAATTTAAATAACATGTAAACCATAGGTTTAAAGTTTAGGACTTGTCTCCTCTTTGTCACAAGTCTCAAGCATAAGAACCATGGCATACAAAGTATGCCATGGTAATAGATTTACCTATTTTAAAATCAGAGTCTGATCAAAATCAAATATATAACCTCCAAACAAAATCGAAAGAAATGTTAATACGTATCATTAAATAAACCGAGGTATGATTACATAATGGACTAAATATACGGTATAGGAAATTTTAACTACATAAATAAAATAATGAAGAAAGTGATTTCACCTCGCTATAATCTGAGTCCAGGATGAAGTATAATAATGAATAGTAGGTATGCTTTTAATCAATTTGTTTAGTGCTTTTTAAATTCCAGTCATTAAGTACAATCTGCATGCAAGATAAAAGAGGTGCCTTACTTCGAAGAACTAAGTAAGCCTGCAAGTCAAGTGAATACTTTACCTCTCAAACTGTTATGGGAGAACGAGTCCTGCCAGTCTGTCCACTTTGTTCCACAAAAAAAGTTAAGTTAGGACTTTATAATTAACGAATGCGACTATGCAAAAAGGACGAAGCATTTAAATCAAGTGACGATACATAAGAGACTAAAAGTATATACATAATACTAAGTAGTAACAACAGTACAATATCATAAGTAAAATACATTAAAAATAATGACTGAAAGTAAGAGACAGAACCTAAGGATAGCTTACAAAAAAATAGTGGTACATGAAGTGTACGATATAGTTTTGCAAGTGTATAATGCTCCATCTAGGTAGTTTTTACTAGCCTATAAAAATTTATTTTTAATTTGCAAATTTTGGGGACATTACACTTCCTATTTATATTAATTTTAATTAAATATTCACCAATATAAATATATGTAATATTTTTCATAAAATATTTAATATCAACCATTAAATACTAAACTTAAAAAATTCATTAATTTTTGTTAAACTTATTATTTACATACATAATTATTATTTAAAATAAAAAGTATAATAAGCCTATGTGAGAGAAAAAAACCCTTCATTATTTATGATTATCAATTATTTTAACAAGAAAATAAATAATTATTTATGATACATTCTAAATTATTTAATGAATACTTAATTAAATATTATTTTATATTTATTGAAAAATGAAAACTTTTTTTTTTAAATCAATTTTTAAAATGTAGTTCTAAGGTGTGTATCCCTATACATACATTTTTTTTCAAGCATAATTTTATTTCATTCGAAGAGAGACAAAATTACATTTTGTAGATATGCATCTCTGCATATTTAAGGAAGTGGTTCTACAACGAAGTATGAGTGTACCATATCAAACCGTTCCAAAACAAAACAGCCTAATTGTCAACAAACTAGGGGTTCCAAAATCTTGTCAAAATAACTGGTGACTGTTCACAAGTACATCCAACTGAGTACAAGGAATAAATATAATGTAATATACGCACTTAATATAATATTGAAAGAATTCCCAATTGTTCGGAATTTTCTTACATGAAAAGGCAATATAACATAATTATGCTATTAGAAGAAAATGAATCTTTAGAAATGAGCATGAAATTTTAGAAAATGGGAGGCTATAAAGGTCGGAAAAATGGATCATAGATGCTAATTGAAAATTGTGTATGACTAATTGTTGGATAGAAAAATATTCTCACGAAAGACAACATTATTCGTATTTAAATGATGATGATGTAGAAAAATAGGAGATGGAATTTGGTGGTCATTTTCCCAAGACAAATTGCTTTGGCTAGTAAGGTAAAAGCTAAAGTTGCTATTAATAAAGAACTTGATGCAGTAGTTGAAGCTAAAAATGAATCTGAAGATGAGGGTACAGTAAAAGGTGAAGGAAGTTTTATTAATACTATGGAAATAAAAAAACAATGTTGATAAACAAAGCCACATTAATTTGGTTGAAAATGGAGAACTTCTGGTTAACAAATAAGGAAAATTTCTAAGAAAATTTCTTAGTTAAGAGGAAAAGATTAAAAATAAGAAGTTGAAAAAAAAATTGTGTAATGTAGTGGAAAATTTGTTTAAAGCTAAAAGGCTTGAATAAATTAATATTGAAAAAAATGGTGAATAATTTGAAAAAAATTATAATAATTTAGTAGTAATATTGTATGATGGAGAAGTGCGCAAGATGGAGAAGTGCGCAAGAGCTTAAACTAAATATTCACTTGGAGCATCTTGTAGACATAGCAAACCCAATATAAGAGCACATTGATGTCCTTGAAAAAAGGCAAACCCAAAAAATTCCAATTTTGATAAAAATTTGATATGTATGGTATTGTTCATTAGTCTATGTCTTGAAGAAAATGTTAAATTCGATATCTTTCGATAAGATATATTTGTAAAGTTTTGACATTAAGACTTTATTTTAGAAATAAAATTTCTATATATAATGTTTCTAATATGTTATTTACAAATATATTGGATAGGTTTTCTTCAATTTATGTAAATCCTCACTTCTTGTAAAATAATATGAAATAGTATTATTTTTATACAAATATGAAAATCTATTCAAAATGGTTTTAAATGTTTTTATTTTGTGGATTCTTTTTACAATTTTTTCAATAAAATGTGTTATTTTGTCCATCAACTTCTTTTTAAAGAAATTATTGCAAAATGTATATGGATTTCATTATAACTTGCTTCTAAATGTATGTTATTTTGTTAAACTTCTAAAAAACAATTAAACATAAATTAAAAATATTTTACTACAAAAATGATTCAAAGGCCCCCAAAAATGGCTCTAAATGAAAATGTGTCATATTGTTATCTACCTTTTTTTCAAACATAAATAAAGTATGTAAAAATAACTACTAGGAAAAACTAAAACTATATCCAATTCTGGTTTTATAGTATAAATGATTTAGAAGGGACATATACATGTAAAAGAAGCTAATATGGAATTTGAAAATCATGATAACAATCATAAAGCTGTAACAAATGACAAGAAAGAACAATCTAATGTAGTTGTGTTGAAGTTATCAAACAATATAAACCAAGAGAGAACAATCTAATGTAGTTGTGTTGAAGCTATCAAACAATATAAGTCAAGAGAATAGAAATATAAGTAAATATGATGGGCTATGTTTTATACAAAATGGCTTTTGAACCTTAAATATGATCAAGAATCTGTTTAAAAAAAGGTGTTAAATGAACACTTCAATATTAAATATGTAGAAGGTGTTAAATGAACACTTCAATATTAAATATGTTGTTGTTCTTTAACCAACTATGAATAAGAATACGAGTACAATGTAGAATTTGTAGAATTTACAAAATATTAAATGTGATTTTTTAAATGGTGATTTAAAATGTCTTAGATGACTTAGAAAATCTAAATATGAAGATAGAAACAAGCTGAACTTGAATCAATGAAACTATCAATGTCAAAAAAAATTGAAAATGAAAAATATTAGAAAATATCTCATAATGCAATGTATAAAGTCTTAGTTAATGGGGGTTAGTTAATGCCCACGGGAGATTGAGACCATGTGGCATAATAATTTTGGAAATTTTCGATTGTAAGCTCAAAGAGGAGGAATTGTTGAAGCATAGACATTTTGTAAGTGTTATAACTTCCTCAGAAAGTTAAGGTGTCCTTTTTAATTCCCCCTTTGTCTCTATATCGAATCAAGTTAATGGTTAAATATATATCCTCCCTTTGTCTCTATATCGAATCAAGTTAATGGTTACATATATGACTTACACTTTAGTAGCTAGTGATTTAATGGACCAACCAGAGATTTGTAGCTCGTAAAGATTGAATCGATGGTTAAAAGCCTTTATAAACTGCTAACTTTTATTAAGGCATATAGACCTGACAAAGTGGTATTAAGGCATTATGGAAAGAATTTGAGGGAGGAGAAGAGGTTAATACAAGAAGAGCATCCACTCATTTTTACTTTTTTTAAAGAGCTATAGCTTTGTGCATATATCTCTTTTTGATTGTATGGTTTCTATTCAAATTTGAATAGATTTCGAGGTCTCTGCACATGTGGTGGCTAGCTGTCGTATCTTTTTACTAAACATTGGAATTTGTTGATCTTCATTAATACGCACTAACCCTCATTATCACGGGCTCTGCCATCTATTCTGCCTGTATATAAGTTTGATTGTCCAACTCAAATGTCCGAATATGCAAAGCGAATGAATTATGCCTATATCTCACTGTCCTTCCTTCCATCCAGAGATTTGTTTCTAATAGCATTAGTTAATTCAATTATCTTTATTTTTATTAAATTACTGTTATTTTTAATTTTTATTTATATTGATTTAATTTAGATTTGAGAATATATCAAATATCTCAATATACATCTATCTCAAACCTAAATTATTTTTTATTTTATAAATTGACATAAAAAATTTTAATTACTAATTAATATAATTTTTTTAATAGTTTTGGGATATTACCTCTAACATCTTCTCTATATTAAACTAAGAACATTTGACTGTTTTATATCGAAAATAAAAATAATTTCTTTTTTGAATATGATGGAGATAAAATCCAAACCATGGTTTTGAAATGAGAATCTCTCATCAATTCCGGCCGGCAGGTGGAGTAGGTTTTAATCCACTATTTGCACACAAGGAGTCGGAACTTCCTTTGACGTAAGGATCGGTTTTAAGGCTATCAAATTCACTTTTATTTTCGCCTTAAAATTTTTACCAAAACTTTTTATATGGACCATGTATGGCTAATCGTGAGCTCTTATGGTGAATTTATTTGACACTGGGCTCGGATGTATTGTTTATCTTGGCATATTGTTTGAAGACCAAGAGTCGAATTATTTTGCCCAAACCAATAATTTTTCGAAGACTTTAAAACGGGAATAATGAACACAAATATCCGAGATGACCTTACTGGACTGGAAACTACTTTGAAGAATGGGTGAATAACCCAAAATTTGAGGAAAGGACAAAAAAATATACCTTTTTGTGTTATAAAGGCAATTCTTATTTATTGGATAGACTTTTTTTGGAGAGGAGCCTGTCAAATAGGTACCGTTAGATCTCTCATCCAATGGTACTCATTTGACAGGCTCCCCTCCCCAAAAAAAGTCTATCCAGTATATAAGACGCTCCCTGTTATAACACAAAATCATGGAAATGAAAAAGTAAATTTAATCTGGATACTTCAAACATAAATAGGTTAACATGGACTTCATCCTAACATCACCATTGACAAATTTAAATGAGTATGAAATTCGAGATGTTTATAGATCAAAGTGCAGATTGGAATCGCACTTTAAATCATAGTCGAGATATTTCTAAATCAAATTTTTACATTCTGTAATTTGGCTTTGTATATATAAAAATGGGAAATATTTGTTTATTTTTTAATCTAAATGTTATATTAAATTAAAATGTTATGGGGATGTTACATTCGGTACATTATTATTTAGTAAAATTGTTGAAATTTTAATTTATTTTAATTGTTATGTTTAGCTAAATAAATAGAATCACCTTAATCAAATAGTTGAAACCTTCATCCTCTTACATGGTTACAACAAATTAGACAAATCTCTAATCTAATTAAATTTTCATAGTTAGTTTACTTGATTAAATTACTGCTCTTAAATAGATAAAACCCTGATTTAATTCACTTATATTGGTAATAGATGAAATCAGAGAGTTATATAGCTGAAACCCTGATCTAATTAACACAAAAAGACACTTAGTGGCAAGAATCCTAGAGTTTAATAAGGAAAAACCCCACAAATGATCACTACTTCTGGTCAAAGCTTTCCATTCATTTTTGCAGTTTTGGATAATCTTATTCAATTAGATATAATCACCATAAAACCTTAATCTGATTCAATTACAGAGAAGGACATCTATGATATATTGATTTATACCACCATTAAATACTTGAAATGGTAATCTAATTCAATTTTAGATAAAGAAATCTCTGAGTTATTGATTTACCTCTTTAGATGGAGATTTGAGTTATAATCTAACAACCCTCTAATTTGAAACAGTAATCTAATTCAATTACAGATAAAGAAATCTCTGGCTTATTGATTTACCTATTAGATAGAAATTTAAGTTATAATCTAACAACCCTCTAATTTGAAACCGTAATCTAATTCAATTACAGATAAAGAAATCTCTCACTTATTGATTTAACTTTTTTAGATGGAGATTTGAGTAATAATCTAACAGCCCTCTAATTTAAAATTTCAGCATTGAAAAATGTAATATAATCTAATTAACTACATAGAATCAACATATTTAGCCAAGTAGAATGGTACATCATTTTAAGTAGATAAAATCAACATAGTTAGCCAAGTCAAATGGTACACCATTTTAAGTAGATAGAATTAACTTAAGTAGCACAAGTCATTTTATAAAATGACTTTTAGTTAAGTAATAAGAACCTAATTCAGCTATCATAATTAACTAAATAGTTAAAATCACCACATTTTAAAAGAATTTAATGCATAGTTATGGATAAAAGCATTTGATACCTCTTCGTTCTTGATAAAGGCAGAGTTAATATGTGGTATATATAAATGATGAAGAACCTATCAGAAACTGGAAGGTAAAGTCAGATATTTAATTTTTTATTTCAAATGAAAACAAAGGGGAATGATAGCTGAGAATCTAAAAGCTTTGACTTTATGCAAAAGCTGTAAATTGCATTACGTCCAACAAGCTGGAAAGTTCTCGGAAAAGCTCGGCTACTATTCCACCCTACTTTATGCCCGTCTTATTATTCTGTCCCAGACGCATAACATCATATCGTTAAAGTGATAGAGCTAAATTTTTGTAAACCACAGGTTTCTTGACGTCTGCTCATGAAAATTCTATGAAAAGTAATATTCTAGACTTGAGTTGCGTTATATTAGTTGTTAAATTAGTTGTTAATTGCATGATCCGAAGTTGGAGATTATTGAGCGACTCCGGCATTAGCAAGTCTTTGGTTATTGCTTCCAAAGAGGGTCAGCCTCAATATGGCCACAGAGACTGTTCCTGATCAGCAAAATATTGATTTTAGAAATATTGAAGAGGGTAAAGAAGAAAGCCGTGCTGAGCGACGAATCTCTGTATCATTCAGACCATCTATTCCGTCTGTTAAGAAGGTAGGATTACGAGCATTTCATTATTGTTTCGGATCAATATTTAAGCACTTGATTTTGGCGTTTTTATTTTAAAAATATAATAGACTTGGCCCAGAAATTGGTGATATTGCGTTTGGAGTTTTCTTTTAAATAATATAATAGATTTGACTGAGAGATCGGTTATATTGATTTTGGCGTTTCCAAAGAAAATCGGTCGATGTTTTTTTATATCTAGAATCCAATGAATAAAAAGAAACCCCAGCTATGTTTTGCTCTGTATATGTCAGCAAATTAGAAAAGCAGCAGCCTTTGAGGAGAAATGAGGGTACTCCATATTCAGGAATAGTAGAGTATAGTCCATCTTAATTATCCTAGGAGACTGGGAAGGAGAAAGGAAAGCAGGTGCAAAACGTACATGATAAATGATAAATCTGCGATGTCAAATTTTCTTTCTGTTTTATGTTTCTATGGTGCAATAATTTCTTTCCATTTTCGTTTCTATGTTGAAATAATTTCTTCCTAAGTTAATCTCTCGATCATATTGCGTGTCCTAAGCTTAATTACAAATGTTTTTGACTGGTGAAGTCCTGTTCTAGTCTTGGGCAATTGAGTATGTAAAAAAAAATCGATGTCGTCGCAGGTAGTTTAACTTTGAACTTTGATTGATTACTTGTAGGTGGTAGCAGAACTTATTGGGACGTTCATACTCGTATTCTCAGGATGCGGATCTATCCTTATTGATAAGAAAACCAACGGCTCTCTCACACATCTGGGTGTATCGCTTGTGTGGGGAATGACAGTGATGATCATAATTTACACCATAGGTCATATTTCTGGAGCTCATTTGAATCCTGCTGTCACCCTTGCTTTTGCAGCTGTGCGGAGATTTCCATCTATTCAAGTACGTAATTGCGGTTATCTTTTTTCAAAAAAATTACTCCCAATATCAGATGCATGTGGAATTAACAAAACTATCGATTGATTCGGCTGGGCTTTTATTGGCTTGAAATCACAGGTTCCAGCTTACATAGGAGCTCAAGTTTTTGCATCAATCTGTGCTGGGTTCCTACTAAGTTTGATGTTTGGAGACGTAGTACACATGGGAGCGACAATTCCCTCGGGCTCCGACATGGAATCCTTCCTTTCCGAAATTTTTAGTACATTCTTGTTGATGTTTGTGATATCAGCAGTGGCCACTGATACACGCGCGGTAGATCTTTTTAAATAAAAGGAATCTTATAACGAGATTTCATTGATTTTATGTGAATGGCAAAAATTAATCATTCTGTCAAGAGCAATGATTATTGTAACATGTTCATTATTCAGTCTTTTAAAATCCAACAATCAACAATAAGGATGACATAGCCTGTTATAGCAATCATTGCGCTGCAACATACTGGTTAATAATCTAAATTACTTTAACTAATTAAAAAAGAAAGAATAATTGCCATTAGTATATATAATATATCCATATTTTATTTTCTCTGGGAAGATCGCGTGTCTTCCACACTGTTCGGTGACATGTAACTTATAAATGTTCATATGGACAGATAGGTGAATTGGCAGGATTGGCAGTTGGATCGGCTATCACCATAGATGTAGCCATCTTCGGGTAATGTTGACATTGTTTCTTTGCCCGCACGACCTTTTCTTTCTTTTTTCTTTTGAATGCCATAATAAGTTGTTGACATTGTATCTCCGTTGTGGCAGACCAATTTCAGGAGCTTCAATGAATCCTGCAAGGACGATAGGTTCTGCGGTGCCTGGCAACAAATATACGAGCATTTGGATATACATGGTTGCACCTGTAATCGGCGCCATAATGGGTGCAGTGACTTATAACATGATTCGTCTGAGTGATAAGGCTGTGAGAGAGATTACAAAGAGTGGTTCGTTCCTTAAAAGCGGGCGCTCCAGCTCATCCAGCATATCAAGAACATAAGAGAACTCACTATCGTTAAAATGGGTTGTGATTGTAATTTCTATCTATATAATTTGGATCTATATAAACTGTTTCCATTAAATAAGAGGAGGCGAAAATGAGATTCCTACCTCCCTCTTTCTCCAACATATTTATATAGAGTATATTATCTAAAATATCTTCACACATAGATTTCAATTATGTATCTGATTTCATATATATTGACAGAGGAGAATGTATTTACATAAGTATGAAATCATAAAGCTATGCTTAAACGAAATTAATGTAATTATAGAGCTATTTTTACATGTTTACGAGGTTGATATTGATTATGAATCAATTGAAGTCTGTTTCTTTTTAATGTTTTGAAATGAAAATTACATGTTTAGACAGATTGTAGAGATTCTATGCATAAAGAAAATTCAATCATATTTAACATTAGTGGGTACATTGCTTTGAAATAAGTTAAAAGTGTTTTTTTTTAATATATTTAAATTTAATGTGGTTAGTAAATTTTCATAGAGTTTGAAGTCATTTTTGGAGATTTATTATTTTTCAGGTTAGTTGTGTTCTACTTGTATATTAACCAGCATAGATTTGTCTAAAAAGGATCTATCAAGCAGAGAAAGGGATTAAATTTTTCAAAGTGTAAACCATTTATTTAGAGTGAAAATATTGAAGACATATGTAATTCAATGTTTATGGTTCTAGTTTATCTAATTTATAATGTTATATATATATAATTCTAAATAATTTAAATTTATATATATATATATATATATATATATATATATAT
>LPNX010453702.1:2070-9570 GCA_001517045.1 Pseudotsuga menziesii
AGTAGCATTACTATTATGAATGTAGACGAAAGACAGTTTTTCTTTATTTTAAGGTTTGCAGAAAAGCTTCAGGAGTAGCGAAAGTAATACCTTGAGAATTTTAGAGATATCTATCTAAGCACGATTTTTCTTTGATCAAAATAAGTTTATGCAGAAAAACTGAAATCGTAACTTCAAATTACTTGATTAACTTCGAACCATACTTATACCTGTAGACCTGTAAATAAAAAGTAAACGGCTGTGTTAGCTCGAAAGCTAAGTAAGCCCCAGCCCTTAGACGACAAATCACCTTTTGTTGCAAGCAGATAAACAGTTGGAAGCTGAAAAGAAAACTGTTTCTACATTGTACAGATTAATAAAAAAAATACTCTATTATTTTTTTTAAAGAAATAAAAACTGGTTTAGTCAGTTAACAATTGCATTTATTATGTTTTAATATTGTTTTAAAAGTTTTTAAATTTTCCTAAATTTTTGGGGTTTTGACAAAGATGATGTTGATGGTGATGATGATGATGAGTATGATGATGATGAATGATGATGATGTTCATGATGTTGATGGTGAGGATGATGATGAGGATGATGAGGAAGAATGATGATGATGTTCATGATGTTGATGGTGAGGATGATGATGAGAATGATGATGATGATGTTCATGATGTTGATGGTGATGATGTTGATGGTGATGGTGAGGATGATGATGATGGTGAGCATAATGTTGATGGTGATGATGATGATGAAGGTGAGGATGATGATGAGGATGATGTTGATGGTGATGAACACATGAAATTACCATTCATAGATTGACAATTCCAATAGGTTAGTGATACTCAAACATGATCCCTAGTTGTTCTTTGGGTCTCTTCATCTTTTGTTACTCTCTAGGATGTGATAGACCTCCATTTTGACCATAACACCTAGTTGAAGGGTTTGGGTGAATTAAATTTAATGATGGTCTCTTAGGACATGTCAATGGAAATACAAACATGGAAAACCAACAATCTATTGTCTTGGAGGGACGATTCAAGGTATTTACACAATAAGTTTGAATATGTTGAAACAAGATGAAATGTAGAAAATTGAATAAGCTTTCAAAATATATAATTCCTATCTATGGATATTTTGTATGACCACATGAAAATCATGTTTTTTAAGCAATATGTTGTTTTTTTGGGAAATTATATTGCATTGTTTTCTCATCGGTGCAAGTGACTTAAATGATGGAATTTCTTAACAAAATTTTGAACAATTACAAAGAAGGGCTTAAATGATGGCATGTTCATTAACTTGACATACAAGAGAACTTTTGGCATATTTATAAACAACATTATGGAAAATTTTGCATATCAAGAACACAAAATTGACATATTCATAACAAACATACATGGGGAAATTTAAATTATGATACATACCTCATCATGCTAGATCCCACCTATTATCATACAACCAAGCCCTCCGGATCATCTCTTATGATGATGGTCTCCATTAGTCTCTCGTGCTCTGTATCTGGTAAGAAGTAGCGTACCTTTGATGAATTTCGACTAGGCATTGTTCGTACCTGGAGGTTTGTACCAATAATTAAGTTGGTAAAGTGATACACACTTGCACCTGGTTTGTAATCCCTGTAAACATATCCACCCTTCTTTCTTGCATTGTTTTCATGTGTAAGATATTCACCTTTAACAACCATAGACCCGATGGGGAAATGGTTGTTTTCATCATCATTCATGGACATAATGAGGGTTTGCTTTCCCTCTATACAACGTGCCAACCAGTAATCACCACCCCATTCACTATCTTTTGAGGAAACCACTGCGTATATGTGTCCTACATAGTATGATTGTAGGTATATGATCAAATATTTTTCATGTGATACAAGGCCATTAATGTGAGTTTCAAAACTACGTAAATTTTACAAAAAAATGTTAAGGAAATGCATCATACCAGGTTGTATAAGGTCTGATACATGATCAAAATCTATAGAAATAGACAGTTGGTCTTCTTCCAACGGATTTAACTCAACAATCGCACGCTGATCAAGTGGAAGTGATATGCGATCCCATCGATCAACCCAATCCAATGATTCACACACATCCCAGTCACCATCACAACAAGGTGGGAAAAAACAAGCGAGTTTTCTGGTCCGAATTTCAAATACTGGGTTATCAGAGCTTCGAACTGAATGAAAGCCATGAGTCCCAGGAACAGTCTTGCATTCCCATGCATGTGAATGATCTATGTCTACCACCTCCCAAAAAAATCTCTCCACGTGTCTCTTTCTTGTGGATTCTGCTCGCATAGCTGATTCCTCTCCCATTACTGACGTGCACCACCTGACTATAGATTAAGTATTTCGAATAGTAGATGTTGTAGATAATTTCAATTCCTCTCTTCGTAGGGCTGTTTTCACACATGCTCCGGCTCCATCATGCTCTCCTTTACCATGCCCAGTCTCAAAATAGTTCCACATATGTGGAACTTTGTAGTTTTTATGCAATGAACACATCCATTGAAATATGTGTGCATTTTTTAACTGACCAGCACATCCATCAGACCAAATCCAGTGTTGATCCATTTGTATGTTCCTACCCTTCAAATGATCATAGAACATGATGAAGCAATGAAGTACAAAGTGGAAGTCATGGCACCTATCATCACTTATGTAGAAGTGATATTCCTTTAGAATTTCTCTTTTCTCTTCACTACTGTTCGGGCCATGCCTATATGTGATATGCACCATCAAGGAAACCTGCTCAAAGTGATAATACTGACTTTGGATCTCATTTTGAGGTTGCAGAGTGTGGTTCTCGGCAAAATCAACTATTGAAAGTATAGTTCCACGAGGAAATGAGTCTCTACATATTCTAAACTTTTCATCTTGCCATCGTGCCAAGTGGACATGCTGAACATATTGATGTGTCTTTTCAATAAATTCCTTGACAAAGACACTAACTTGTACCTGTTGACACAAAATGTTCTAAATATCAGGTTTTTTTTTAATTAAGGAATGAAATGAAACTGTTATGAACATAGTTTTATAGATACATGCATGTACCTGAGATGTCACCAATTGTATTTTTTTGCTTTCTTTCCTTGGGACTATTTCATAGTTGATATATTTGAAACTTTTCGTGTCTGTAACCATATTCCCAAATTCATTGTCTCTAGTCTCGTGCATACATTGGCTCAATAATGCCATTCCAACACAGTTGGAGCAAGTTCCATCCAAACAGGATTTTGCATAGTAAGTTTTCCCCTCAGGCCTATTGCACATGATACTATGAATGAATTCTCTTGATGAGGTCGGTGGTATGGTAAAGGAGCAATCCTGCACATGGTTAGTATGCAACACACGACAAATGTACAAAAATGTTTCATAGTAATATTCATATTCTACATGGTATCTACAACAACAAGTGTTATGAAGAGTATTTATTCTAACATACCAAGGCTTACATTTCTCAAAAGATCTTTTCCCCAAATTCAATTGAGGATGTTCATTCCTAAATTTCTCGTATAGTCTTGTCTTTGTTATATCAAGAAGTTGCTTAATATGTGGTTCACTGTCCTTTGAACCCCTTCTCAGTTTTAGTACATCCTTCTGGTTTGAAGAAGGCCTTGTGTGATCATGCCAAAAACTCTACACTAGTCCCTTTACTGCATCAACTAGCTTCATGTCACGACATGGCAACCGACCAATAAAGGCCCAAAAATCTGTGTGGGAGGTTGTGTCGAGATGTTCTCTTCTAATAGAATACTTACGAAGGGTTTTTACATTCAAATTAACTAGTTTAGATGTAGGCTTGAGTAAATGAAGGACCCTGGTGTTCTTATTTACAATTGCTTGTGACAACACATGACGAGCTGCATTGCGGTCATTTGACCATGTGTTCTTACCAATTTTACCAAAGGCATCTACTAAGCTTTTAACTATATGAGAACTTGGTCCATAAGGCTTTATCATCTTTATCCCTAACGATTTCCTAACAATAGTCATGCTCCTAGATTTTAACAATGATAAAAATAATCTACATTTATCTCCATCACATTTCTCCTCAAAATATTTATTTAGTATCTGTTGAGTTTGATAAGCAATACTATGTTTAGATAGCGTACCTTCCATGGAATTGAGGACACCTTCATCAACTTGTATATGATTCGGAGTTCTTCGACGTGTGCTTTCTAATGGAGGTAAGGGGGTTGGATTTCTATCTTCCAGTGCATCAACAACACACTCTGGCGTTTCAGTAGCAACTTATTGTCCTCCACTCTCTTCCTAGTAGTTGGATGGTGGAAGTCCAACGTCCTCATTGATGGTCCGGTTAATGTTTTCTTCTTCAACAGTAGGCTCCATGTCCAACGCCTCTTCAACAGTAGGCTCCATGTACACTGCCTCTTCATGAGCTTTGTCTTGAGATGGTAACTTATCACTTTGACTTGATGTGGTATTTGAAACATCCCCTAATGAGCACCTACGTTTTGCTTCTTGAATACTTCCATGGGGTGCTTGTTCAACAACTATTGTGGAAATTGAAGGTCCCTCTAGTGAATGCTTCCTTTTTTCTTGTACTGGATTAATAGGATGAACCGTTGTATCCTCTATAATTTTATTTGGATTAGTTTCCAAAGAAAGCCTCCGATTCATCATGTGTATTATTTTCTTTTCTTTCTCTTCTTCGATGACTTCTTGAGGTCTCTTCTTCCTGCTGATTTTCTTCCTCGGTTACGTACATTCCCTATCACCACAATGATCAATGTCAATATAGTTTGTTTTGTTGCTCCTCAATTACAAGCTTCCAAACCTTTAACTTGCTTTATAACTATTGATCTGACAATGTGTTTCAATCTTCCTTCTCAATTGTTTCCCATCAAAACAATAATGAATGGGAAAATTTACCTTTGCTTCTCTTGAATTATAAACAAATGAAAGTTATATCTACCATCACCATGAAATGACACTGAAGCTTGATATCTTATCATGCATGTGTGCTCCTCAACCATGGAAGATGTCTTCAATGCTGCACCTGCATAACAAAAAGAATGCTGTCGAATGTGTAGATTGTGAGTATTATGGACAAACTTTCAAAAATTGTGAGTATTGTGTAGATTATGAGTGCTCTTCGTGCTGTTGCTATCAAAAATGCGCGCTAATTGGAGCTACACTCAGGCAAAGACAATTCTGCATTTTTTTAACAGTCAAGAAACGAGCACGAGGTATATAAAGGCAAATCGCGCACACGATCCTTCTAAGTTTAATCAATGAGGTGGGTGCACGGATACGTGATACCTAAGTATGTCTATAGGTGTGAGTAATGGAATCCTAGAAGATATCCATTATAAGGCCATGGTGGTAACCAAAATAGGTCAACTAGATAGAGACATAACTTCTATATACAAAATCTAATTGAGGTGATCAATGTTTGTAAAGTTTTGAACTCAAAAGTATATATACTTTGTGTTTACTTACACATGAATGATGATGATGTTCATGATTAAAAATTCCAACACATCTAAACTATAATGGAGCTTCGTTGAGCACTCCAAAATTTAACTAAGCCTAGAAGCAACTAGGATTAAGGTTAGAGTTTTTGCATGCTTAAATCCCCAACTAATGTTAAGGTTTTGGATACTTTACCATGTTGGTGAAATTCCACACCTAAGTATGTCTATAGGTGTGAGTAATGGAATCCTAGGTGATATCCATTATAAGGCCATGGTGGTAACCAAAATAGGTCAACTAGATGGAGACATAACTTCTATATAAAAAAACTAATTGAGGTGATCAATTTTTGTAAAGTTTTAAACTCAATAGTATATATACTTTGTGTTTACTTACACATGAATGATGATGATGTTCATGATTAAAAATTCTGACACATCTAAACTCTAATGGAGCTTCGTTGAGCACTCCAAAATTTAACTAAGCCTAGAAGCCACTAGGATTAAGGTTAGAGTTTTTGCATGCTTAAATCCCCAACTAATGTTAAGGTTTTGGATACTTTACCATGTTGGAGAAAGTCCACACCTAAGTATGTCTATAGGTGTGAGTAATGGAATCCTAGGTGATATCCATTATAAGGCCATGGTGGTAACCAAAATAGGTCAACTAGATGGAGACATAACTTCTATATACAAAATCTAATTGAGGTGATCAATGTTTGTAAAGTTTTGAACTCAATAGTATATATACTTTGTGTTTACTTACACATGAATGATGATGATGTTCATGATTAAAAATTCCAACACATCTAAACTATAATGGAGCTTCGTTGAGCACTTCAAAATTTAACTAAGCCTAGAAGCCACTAGGATTAAGGTTAGAGTTTTTGCATGCTTAAGTCCCCAACTAATGTTAAGGTTTTGGATACTTTACCATGTTGGGGAAAGTCCACACCTAAGTATCTCTATAGGTGTGAGTAATGGAATCCTAGGTGATATCCATTATAAGGCCATGGTGGTAACCAAAATAGGTCAACTAGATAGAGACATAACTTCTATATACAAAATCTAATTGAGGTGATCAATGTTTGTAAAGTTTTGAACTCAATAGTATATATACTATGTGTTTACTTACACATGAATGATGATGATGTTCATGATTAAAAATTCCAACACATCTAAACTATAATGGAGCTTCGTTGAGCACTCCAAAATTTAACTAAGCCTAGAAGCCACTAGGATTAAGGTTAGAGTTTTTGCATGCTTAAATCCCCAACTAATGTTAAGGTTTTGGATACTTTACCATGTTGGTGAAATTCCACACCTAAGTATGTCTATAGGTGTTAGTAATGGAATCCTAGGTGATATCCATTATAAGGCCATGGTGGTAACCAAAATAGGTCAACTAGATGGAGACATAACTTCTATATACAAAATCTAATTGAGGTGATCAATGTTTGTAAAGTTTTGAACTCAATAGTATATATACTTTGTGTTTACTTACACATGAATGATGATGATGTTCATGATTAAAAATTCCAACACATCTAAACTATAATGGAGCTTCGTTGAGCACTCCAAAATTTAACTAAGCCTAGAAGCCACTAGGATTAAGGTTAGAGTTTTTGCATGCTTAAATCCCCAACTAATGTTAAGGTTTTGGATACTTTACCATGTTGGAGAAAGTCCACACCTAAGTATGTCTATAGGTGTGAGTAATGGAATCCTAGGTGATATCCATTATAACGCCATGGTGGTAACCAAAATAGGTCAACTAGATGGAGACATAACTTCTATATACAAAATCTAATTGAGGTGATCAATGTTTGTAAAGTTTTGAACTCAATAGTATATATACTTTGTGTTTACTTACACATGAATGATGATGATGTTCATGATTAAAAATTCCAACACATCTAAACTATAATGGAGCTTCGTTGAGCACTCCAAAATTTAACTAAGCATAGAAGCCACTAGGATTAAGGTTAGAGTTTTTGCATGCTTAAATCCCCAACTAATGTTAAGGTTTTGGATACTTTACCATGTTGGTGAAATTCCACACCT